>JACEEZ010012135.1:0-12500 GCA_016584305.1 Chionoecetes opilio | reverse complement strand
TCCCTGTAGGGTGAGGGGTTTCATTTTAGGGTGAGGGGTGTCATTAAGGGGGGGGGGTCATGTGGCTGGGGGGGTGTCATTAAAGGGGGAGGGGTTCCTTTTAGGGGGGGGGTGTCATGTAGGGTGAGGGGGGTCGTGGGGGGGGGTTTTCCCCGGGGGGTTTAGGGGGGTCCTTAGGGGGAGGGGTGTCCCTGTAGGGGGGGAGGGGGGTCTGTAGGGTGGGGGTGTCCTTTGGGGTGAGGGGTGTCATGTGGGGGGGAGGGGGTTATGTAGGGGGGAAGGGGGGGTCATGTAGGGGAAGGGGGGTCAGGGGGGTGAAAGGGGGTCATGTAGGGGAGGGGGGGTAAAAGTGGGTAAGGGGGTCATGGGGGTTGGGGGGGGTTGTAGGGGGAAAGGGGGGGGCATGTTGGGGGAGGGGTTTCATGGGGGGGTAGGGGTGTCATGTAGGGGGAAAGGGTGTAAAGGGTTTAGTGAGGGGTGTCCCTGTGGGGAGAGGGGTCAGTGGGGTGAGGGGGGTCATGGGGGGGGTGAGGGGGGGCATGGGGGGGTGAGGGGGGGTTTATGGGGGGGGGTGAGGGGGGGTCAAAGGGGGGTGAGGGGTGTATGTGGGGTGAGGGGTGTTTATGGGGGGTGAGGGGTGTCCCTGTAGGGTTTAGGGGGTGGGGTTTTTTTGGGTGAGGGGTGTTTATGGGGGAGGGGTTGGGAGGGGGGTTTCCCCGTGGGGTGAGGGGGGTATGGGAGGGTGAGGGGGGGGGTCCAATTTTTTAGGGTGGGGGGGGTGTTTATTTTGGGTGAGGGGGGGTAAAGTGGGGGGAGGGGGGGTTATGTAGGGTGAAAAGGGGGGTCCCTGTTGGGTGGGGGGGTGGGCATGGGGGGTGAGGGGGGTCCCTGTGGGGTGGGGGGTTCATGTGGGGTGAGGGGTGTAGGGGGGGTGAGGGGGGTCATTTTAGGTTTAGGGGGGGTCATGGGAAGGTGAGGGGTGTCATGTGGGGTGAGGGGGGGGTTTGTTAAAAGGAGGGTGGGGGTTTTTAAAGGGGAGGGGGGGGGTGTCATGTAGGGGTGGGGGGGTTTTCAGTAGGGGTGGAGGGGGGGGTCCTGGGGGTGAAAAAGGGGGGGGTTTGGGGAGGGGGGGGGTTTTTGAGGGGGGTCCTGTGGAGAAAGGGGGGGGCATGTGGGGTGAGGGGGGGTCATGGGAGGGTGAGGGTTTGGCATGGGAGGGTTAGGGGTGTCATGTGGGGTGAGGGGTTTTCATGTAGGGTGAGGGTTTTCATGTTGAGTGAGGGGTGTCCTGTATGGTGAGGGGTGTTTGTGGGGTTTAAAGGGGGGTAAAGTGGGGTGAGGGGGGGGGGTTTATGTTTGGGGGAAAGGGGGGGTCATGTGGGGTTTAGGGGTTCAAAGTGGGTGAGGGGGGTCCCTGGGGGGGTGAGGGATGTCATGTTGGGTGGGGAGGGGTGTCATGTAGGGTGAGGGGTTTTCATGAGGGTGAGGGGGGGTCAGGTTTGGGTGAGGGGTGTCCCGTGGGGTGAGGGGGGGCATGTTTTGGGGGAGGGGTGTTATGTAGGGTGAGGGGGGGGTTTTTTGTAGGGGGAAAGGGGGTCATGTAGGGTGAGGGGGGTTTTATGTGGGGGGAAGGGGGGGGCATGTTTGGGTGAGGGGTGTTGTGGATAAGGGGGGGTCATGTGGGGGGGGGGGTGTCAAAGTAGGGGGGGGTGTCGTAGGGTGGAAAGGGGTGTTTAGTGGGGTGAGGGGGTCAGGGAGGGGTGAGGGGGGTTTCATGTTTGGAGTGGGGGGTTTATTGGGGGGGGGGGGGGTAAAGTGGGGTGAGGGGTGTCATGTGGGGTGGGGGGGTGTCATGTGGGGTGAGGGGGGGGTCATGTGGGGTGAGGGGGGGTCATGTGGGGGGGAGGGGGGGTCATTTTGGGGTTTAGGGGTGGGGCATGTTTGGGGTTTAGGGGGGTCATGGGGGGGGTGAGGGGTGCCTGTTGGGGGGGAAGGGGGGGTCCCTGTGGGGGGGAGGGTGTCATGTGGGGGAGGGGTCATGTAGGGTGAGGATGTGGGAAAAAGGGGATGCAAAGACAGTCAAAAAATCCGATTCCATTCTCTTTTTTTTACTTTAATTTTTTCCCAGTCCCAAAAAGATTTTGGGCCCACATATGCTTTTATACAGGGATATGAACGAGTAAAATGTCAAATTTGTTTAGATCATAAATATTTGGGCTTCCCTGTGATTTCCCGTCTCCAAAAATGCGAACCTGACATTTTTTTTTTTCAAATTTTTCTCGCATTTTTAATTTTAAATTTAAAAATGGAATTTTTTGGGCTTTGGGGAACTAGCAGACCAAATCCCTTTTTCCCTAAAATCATTACAATTTTTTTATTCGTTTCTTCTGAGCCTATATTATCACCCAATCAGCTTCTCCTTTTTTTCTTTAATAAATAGGTGTCTTTTTTACTGAACGGAAAATGAACTCAGATTCTTCTCTTAATTTCTTCACTCTTCTCTCTCTTAACTCAGATAGCATCCTCCTCCTTCCATATTCCAGCAACCATTTCCCTGATCTTAACAACATCCGATGCCCTTAAATAAACATTGTGTAGCATTCCCACTCGTACCAAATCCCCATAGGGCGCCCCTAGTAGCCTCCGTACCCGCCGTGGCCACAGTGGGTCTTGGTGACGGTGTAGGACACGTGTTTGGTCTTCTCCTTCAGGTGCGTCACCGTCTCCTTCTCATCGTCGTACTTGGTGATGCTCTTCGTCACCGTCACGGGCTTCACCACGTACTTGGTGTGCGTGTGCTCGTCGCAGGCCTTGTGCACGGTCTCGGTCTCGGTGTGTCCTCCGTAGTGGCTGTACTCTGTCTCGGAGACTGTTTTGGTGGAGGTGATGACGTAACGCGCCTGGTGCACCGTCTTGGTCACCTGTGGGGAAAGGTACACCCAAAATTATAACAATAATAATAACAATAATAATAATAATAACAAACATACAGTATATCGTATACACTATACATACATATCCACAAATACATACACACGCATCGAAACCTAATATCTCGTGCTTGCCGAATTTACCATTTTTTTTAACAACACCTTATAACTTGGCTCCTGATTTTGCGCTTATAATTTTTATAAGCGCAAAATCAGGAGGGATGGAATAGCTGAGTGAGGAATAAAGTGGTGTCATAATTAACTACAAAATTCAGCAAGCACTAGATATTATAGGTTTTAATGCGTATGCTATGTATTTGTGAATATGTATGTATACGTATGTTTGTATGTGTATGCAAGTGTATCTCGTGAGCAAAGGTGTCCGACGAATTAGTGTTCAAAGCTCTATAGTGAGTAATGCCCAGCGTGACGACACTCTCAATTATGCATAGTAGTGGAAATTCAATTAATCTAAACGAACTCTGTCAATATAAACCTGGAAATGTGTGAAATAAATCTTGTGGTGTGTGTGTGTGTGCGTGTGTGTGTGTGTGTATGTGTATGTGTATGTGTATGTGTGTTGTGTGTGTGATGCCAATATTAATATGGAAATGTCTAAATTGTTATTGTTATTGGTGTGTGTGTGTGTGTGTGTGTGTGTGTGGTGTGTGTGTGTATGTGTGTGTGTGTGTGTGTGTGCGTGCGTGTGTGTATTCATCTAGTTGTTGTATTTTACAAGGCCAGAGCAATGCTCGTGTGGCCCCGTCTCCATATCAATATTTTTATATCATTCATCCTTAGTGCTTTATGTTGGCCGAAGCCAGCACCCCGGAGAGCAGGTCACAAACCCTGGCTAACACCCGGTACCCATTCACTGCTGGGTGGA
This sequence comes from Chionoecetes opilio, assembly GCA_016584305.1. Lineage (NCBI taxonomy): Eukaryota > Metazoa > Arthropoda > Malacostraca > Decapoda > Majidae > Chionoecetes > Chionoecetes opilio. Next base: position 8,684 of record JACEEZ010012135.1, on the reverse strand, counting down.
CAGGGGCTCAGGTTTTTAAGGAAACAACCCATTTGTTTCCGCTCCGCCTGGGGATCGAACCCGGGACTTCTCGGTTGTGGACCGAGCGTGCTATCCCTTACACCACGGAGTACCTTACTCCGCACACACACCCACACGGTGTGTGTGTGTGTGTGTGTGTGTGTCACCTCGTCGTTCTTGGTGGTGGTGTAGAGGATGGTGGTGCGGTGGCAGTCGTCGCTTGTGCTGTACGCCTTGTGGTGGTCGTGGGGGTCTGCCGCCGCCTGCCTCACCACCACAATCACCACCACCACCATCACCACCACGATCTGGATGCACGCCCGCAACATTGTCTGTCAAGGGGAAGAAATATTAATTAGACAAATTGATGCAGGAAGAATACAAAAGTAGAAGAATAAAGGAATCAGATAATAGGCACCTGAGATTTGAAATAGTTTACGTTAAGGTCCTCACTTTTATTCCCACCCGTCTAAGGGCTAGCGGGCAAAGACTAAATAGAAGCAGATAATAGGAAAAAGAATAATAGGTCAAACTGTGTAGGTAAATAAAAAGGAAAAATGAAACGCCTGAAAAATTAATTCACTTTTTGCATACACAAAAATAGAAAATAGATGCTCAAAAAGGATGTTGAAAAATAGGACGGCATATATTGAATAACATGAGCTGATTTTTTCCCCCTTTCTTTCTTCTTTTTTCTTTAAGGTAAGGAAAGTACGTCTTCGAGTTCTTCTTTATAAATAAAACACCCGCCACTGCGCTTGACCGCACGCCCGCGAAGCCACCCCCCTCCCCGTCCCACTGTCAACACCAAGGAAGCTAGAGACAAGCTTCTTCTTCTTTTGTCTCTAGCTTTCTTGGTCAACACCCAGGTAGTAGTGTAGTACCTCAAAAAGCGAGGGGAGGGGTTTCCGCCTTATCCCAGGAGGAGGACGGTGCCACAAAGCTGCTAAAGTACCAACTACAAAGGAAATATCACGCCTCCACCTTATATATAGAGAGGAACTTCCCGCCTGCTGCCTCGCCTTTGAGGGGAGTCACTGAAGGGTGTCTGCCGTGCGCCGCGTAGTGGGAAAGAAGTGGTTACAGGGGGCGTGGAGGGGGAGCTCAACACTCACTAACCCTAGAGTGTGTTGGGAGCTTTGAGAGACTTCCGCAGACAAACCTATTCATTCAATAGTGCCCAAATACATTACAGAGATATAGTTAAATAGATAAATAGATATATAGACAAGTAGGATAGATGAATAGATCGATCAGAAAAGACAGATATTAACCACATATTACTATTACATACTTCATAACCATTTGTAGTATACATGATATTCTCCATAATGTAAGCAATTATAGCGTCAAAAACATCAAGTGAACCCAAACTAATTTTAATAATGGTATAGAAATTATCATTACCATATAAACGCGTCCAAGTATTCGAATTACAAATCATTTATATAATTCATCAGTACCGTCATTCACCCTATATTATAAGTGTTAAAGGCATATCTAAGATTAGTGTTTCGTGTTCCGGTAGCTCTCTGTCCCCCAAGCGTGTATAAGTAGCGTATACAGTAGCCTTCAGTAACCCAGTGACTAATGCGGGACGTGTGTGCGGACGCGTGAATGTCCCAGCGAGGAAGTATGGTGGAAATTGAGGCGCAGATGATTGCCCTCGTATGTACACTATCAGGGTTTTCATCATGGTCCTGTACTCCCCTTTTACTCCACTATTTGCCTTGGTCCTGTACTTCCCTATTTGTCCTGTCACTTCCTGCGTCCCTGGGGCACTCGAAACACTCGGCCTCAACCACTACACATTCGTAACACATAAACTTATATACAGGCGGGTCCACAGCAACGTTCATGTATTCCCACTAACATTGTGCCTATAGCTGCGAATGCTTGTTTGAATAATAGGTACTGTTTGCGTGAGGCCACCCATCTATGTTGCTACTGATGGTGATGATGACGACGATGATAATGGTGATGATGAAGCAGTGTTCACCCTTCGTGTTCATTGACTTAAACCCCTCCTACCTCTATCGTGGTTTCTTCACGATGATGATCAATTAAGGAAGGAGTCAAGGCCGAAGGACTGGTATTTTTTATCCCCTTTCACTTCTATTTCATGCACCGGAAATCTACCTTAGAGGACAAGCGCCCTTCTGCTCATAGGTCCGCGTCTATTAGGATGTTTACCAGTGTTTGACCCTCATGAGCCCCTGCAGCACCATGAAGTGTTTGGTCTTCAGGTTTGTTCTTCAGGACAGATCGCGTCTATAAGGTTTTCAGCGATAACTCTCCTTTCTATAACCATTACTACTCTTGATTGATCTAATTCACCAGCTTTTACTGTCGCTTATCGCTGACTTTTCCCACGAACTGGAAATGTACAATAGTTACCATATTTTCCCACGTCTGTCACGCCTAAGTGAAAATAGCATGCGTCATGTAACACCGGGCAAGGGAAAAAGGGAAAGAAAGACGACAGGCCCTCGTTGGTCATGGCCAGCTTGTTGCCTCAGGGGTGCAGACACGCCCCGAGAGGACACGCGGAAAACAGGCGTCCTAAGGCAGTGTTCGTGTCCCTGAAAGAAGCTATTGAAAGCCCACTGATTTCTTCAACTAAGCGGGCTTTTTGTAACTTTTTTGTTTTGTTCTTGGCCAGTCTTTTGTGATATAAAATATATGAGAAAAAAAAAGGAATATAATGTATGTGATCGTGCGACGCAGTGCCCACATTCAGGATCTTAGAGAACGGAAGCACTGATGAAATATGAAGGATATTAATTCGATTTCAATAACTTAGCTCAACATATTCCATGAATCATGAAAAATGTTCCGCTTTTGGTATGATTTCAAGCCTTGTCAAAAGAAATCCAGTCACTTGCGTCCTACAGTTCCGTGGCAATACGTGACGGTTCCGCTGTTTTGTTTAGAAAGCCTCGACTTCCTTGGGAGATATGTCCGCCTCCTGCATTTACATATCCTCGCTTAGTGTGCTGCAGCCTTGAGCCTCCACCACCACCACAGCCACGCCCTTGATACATCACGGCGGGATGCAGCACTCACAACCAAGCCCACATATGCGAGGGTGAAGGAGGCGCTAACGTGACGATAACGCTGGTAATAGGTAGAGTACCTTGAATAATAAAAAAATTATAATAGAGTAGCGACAACTTGATTTATGGGCGCCATCCTGCTACCAGGGCCTCTTCGTTCACCCAAGACCCGCGGAAGTTCTCAAGGCATGACCCCGCAGTATATCATGTTAGACATGTATAAAGGATATACTGTTATCTTCGGAAATGTTTGTTCTATAAGATTATCACATAAAACACAGTAAAACACATTAAATAAAGGTCATTATGAGACTGTGAAGAAATATGCATGAACTTACAATTCACTTAAACACGTCGTCATGTAAAACTTTTCTCTCTCCGTAAAAGAGAGAGAGAGCGAGAGAGATGTATGAGTGAAAGAGAGATATGACTGAGAGAGATATGAGAGAGGAGAGAGAGAGGAGGAGAGAGAGAGAGAGAGAGAGAGAGAGGGGAGAGAGAGAGAGAGAGGAGAGGAGGAGGAGAGAGAGAGAGAGAGAAGAGAGGGGAGAGAGAGGAGATGAGGAGGAGAGAAGAGAGGGGAGAGGAGACGAGAGAGAGGAGAGAGAGGAAGAGAGGAGAGATTCAGATTCAAATTCAATACTTTTTAGTCCAAAATTTGGGGTTAACATTTGTGAAAAAAAAAAACTTTTTCGAGATACAATTTATCTCAGGGATACATAATATTAGCTGATGTTTAGAACAAGTACATTAATACGATGGACAATATTGTTGAGTTTTAGTAAGCTTCACATTTTTGTTTTGTTTTGTTTTGTTTTTCCTTAGATTAATATCTAATGGCACAGAATTCTGGATGTGCAGTTAGGGGTTTGTGGGAGGAGACTAATGAAGTGAATTGCAATTTCAGCAAGGGTGGGTTGTGGGCACAGAACACTGTTGTCTTTGGGGGTGACGTGGCCACAGTCACGAAGGTATTTGAAGAGCAAGTGTGTCCCCATCCTCAGTAGCGCACAGCCTACAGCGACGCCCTTCCTCCGGCGTGTGATCCCCAATTTCCCATCCATAAGGGTACCCAAGTTTGATCCTGGATATCACCACCTCGCAAAACCGAATTAGAGGACGTTGTGGTGGGAGCGGGGCACCAGGGCACCCGCGGGCCACATCGGGTGTACCACCGTGCACTGTGCTGCCGCGGCCAGCCTCCTGCTCGTGCACCCTCCGTCTCTGTGCCTCCGCCCGGCGCCTCACAGTGCCCTCAGCTGTTGGAGGGTCCTGGGAATAACGACAGTTCACTGCTTCATTCATGGTTTCGCCTGTTTGGCCAAGGCGTCTGCTTCCTCAATTGCCTGTGAGCCAACAGGGAGGCGCCCCAAAGTGTAGAAAACGCTCCTGCCCATTTTGTGAATGGCCTTTGACTGCCGCACGAATGGCGTGTGTCAGGTGGGGTTTTCTCGTGTCCTGCTTGTTGATGCAAGCTATGGCAGTCATGAGTCCGTGACGATGGGGGGTGTTGGGGCCCTGTGGGCGGTGTGGGCGTGACCCAGAGCCATAGATATGGCTGTCAGTTCAGTTTGCGTGGAGGATGAGAAATCCGAAGTTCGCGCAGAGGCTGTGTGTACGCGGGTGGGCAGTGGGCGACAGGATCCCTCGCCACCCATTTTGCACACAAAGGCTGCGCCTCTGCCCGTCCTTCGGCAGGATCTGTAGATCCGTCGGTGTAGTACACGACTGCGTATGGCTCCCTGACGCCTTGTATGTTTTTGCAGACCTTCCTGCCTCAGTTCCCACGGGTGGCCCAGTCACGTTTCTTTCGCCGGGGGGGCCTGACAACTGTTGTGGATGAGTGTGGCCTCCCACGGGGCCGTGGCGTACGCTCCAGAGGAATGACGGCAGTATTTATGGCCTCCCGGGCGCCCACTAGAGTGTTGTAGTGTCTCTATCGCCGTCTTAAGCCCCCCTCCCTTTGACCTCGGTGACCTTCATGATGGTTGTGAAGCTGAGTGTGGAACTTCATCGGGATGGTCGGTCTGATGTATGATTTTATGAGGAATTTGGCCGTCAAAAATTTTCAATTTGCTGTCAATATGGAACTTGGGTCTCCGCCCTCATGTTTTCAGTCTTGGTCCATTTCGTGCCCCCAAGATGGTCCTCAGCGCCTCATTTGTATTGTCTCAAGAGATTCGCATCTGTAGTGGTGAAAATGTAGGAGAACAGGACTGGCATAATCCAACAAAGGTGAACGTACCAAGGATTTGTATGCGCTCAGGATCACGGTGCCTGAAGCTCCCATTCCCTTCCATGACATCGCCCTCAATATCCTATTCCTTGCCCTGCATTTGTCCTTCAGATGTTGGATCTCAGCCTGCAACCGTTGTTACGGGAAAACAATGACGCCAAGATAACGCTGCGTCGCTACCCACTCTACGTTTTTACCTTGGAGTCGTAGTGGTCCAGGGGGGCGTTCCTTGTCTTGGCCATGGCTTTGGTCTTGGTCTGAGATATGGTGAAGCCAATTTCCTCACATTTGTCCGTTAAAAGGGGTTTATTTGATTTTGCATGGTAGATGGTGGAGTCTCTGCCCGTCGTCTGCAGGACAACGTCATCAGCATACCCCGATGTGCTGTGTCCCTCCGGAAAAGGAGTCTGGCAAGCACGTTCATCAGGATATTAAACAGTGTAGAAAATGATTACTCCTCCCTGTTTGGGTTCCATTGTCTAGCCTCATGTAATCAGAGGCTTTCCCCTGAAATATAAAAACGGGCCTTTCTGTCCGAGAGGTATTGCGCACCCATAGGAGGAGCTTTCCTTTCACTCCCAACTTTTTGAGCTCAGCGAGGATTGGCAGTGTTGTGCCCTGTCAAATGCTTTTTCTATATCAAGAAACACAGCTGTCTTGGCCTTGTCATTTGCCATAGTAGTTGGCGAGGCAGTTGGCAGTGTCCTGTGCTTGACAAAACCATTCACACCTGTATCCCAAATGCCGATCTTGTAGGTGAGCCGGCTAAGTAAAATGCGTTCCAGCATCTTACATAAGGTTGAAGTGAGGCTGATGGGGCGAAACTGGTTTTCTGCGCCTGGTTTTGGGACAAAGAAGATATTAGCTGTTGTCCATCCTAGGTAGCGTCCCCTGGGAGAAGGACATGTTAAAGAGCTGCAATAGAGGGTCACCCGCGACATTGCAGACAGCATTCAGCATGGAGTAGGTTATGCCGTCCTCACCAGGCGCGTGTCACACTCGTTTCTGCGCCCTGAGCATCTCCTCCCTCGTGTTTCTTTCTCCTCCTCCTTTTCCATCAGTGTTATCCGATAGTAGCGTGGCCGCAGTGACTGCAGCCAGCCTCGCCGGATCAAGGTTGGTCTTGGCTACTTGATGTTAGGAGGCAGATTAGTATTCGCTGATCGCTCGTGGTAGTCCCTCATGAGCTCAGACGCCTTCCTCGCCGGGTCGGGGGTGAGCGGGAGGTTTCGAGGTTTTGCCTCTAATGCGGTTGGACGTGCCTCCACACCTGGGTCATGTTGGTGGCGTGAGTCAACCTTCCCGTAAAAATGCAGCCATTTCTCCTCACGAATAAGGGCATTGGTCTCTGGCATACGAAGCCCAATCCTGAAGGTGGCGTCTGCTCTCGTCAGTCCTGGTGTGGTGGTGTTCTTTTGGTGAGCTGACGAGATACTTTGTTAAGGAACTTAATTTTGCTGTCATTATACCAAAGATGTTCTTATTAAGGTTAAACTTATTCTTCCCCTTTGGGGGGGGGTGGAAGGCATCAGCTGCATCATGAATGGCGCGAGTGAGGTTTTCAGCAAAGTCTTGCACAGAGACGGGAACAGGATACGAAGCATACCAGGTGTTTAAAAAGTTCCGTGAATAACTTCCAATCAGCCTTCCCGTTATCCATTTGTTCCCCGGGAATTTCTAGGGACGTCACCACACCGGGCAAGTAAATTGTTGACCACCTGTGCCCAGTGGTCATCAGAAGTTCAGGAACGCCGCAAACACTGGTGAGATGGCCACTGTCATTGACTGTCAGGGTAAGGTCAAGTCTCCCCCGCTATGTGAGTGGGTTGTGATGCGCCGTGGAGCTTCAGCTCTTCAAAGTCCTCCAGCATGTGGATGATGTGGCGCCCCACGAGGATTACTGCCGCCGCCACTCCAAGGCTTAAGAGTGGATGATGGGCATTATAGTCCCACTCAGCACGAGTAGCCGTCTTGGTTGTTCTCCAAATTAGGGAGGTAGCAGGTCGAGTTTTGATCTTGCCTGCAGTACACAATTACACACGTACACCTCCAGTGGACCTGTCAATATGTAGCGTGACGCACAGCGAGCCACTTGTTCCCCGAGGTGTGGAGGGGGGAAGCGTTTAGGGTGGCTGGTAGGTCCTTCCTGACAAGGGTGATAAGTCCTCGTGATCCTCCCTGGTGGAGGGGTTGAGCAAAAACTTGATAGTTTTCCCAAAACTCATGTTAGTCGTTTCACATACTTACGTCTCCTGGAGGAGGGGCGACAGGGCCCTGTCATTTGGGTTGGATGAACTGCAGTAAGGTGGCTGCCTTGCTGACAGCCGTATATATTCCATTGCAGAATCGTCAGTGGTTAGAGACAGTGGCGTCACCGCGGGGGGGTAAGGGGGAAATTAGCCCCCCCAAGTCAAGGACTCAGCCCCCCCCCAAAAATTTCTAAGGCATGTGGGAGCCAGGGGGTAAGACAGTGGGTGGCAGGGTAACACAGGACGGGAGGCAGGTTTAAAAACAGGATGGGAGGCAGGTTAAGGCAGTGGGAGCCAGGGTAAGGGGAGGGGGGGAGGGCCCGGGTAACACAGGAGGGAGGAGGTTAACACAGTGGTATGCAGGTAAGGCAGTGGGAGCCAGGGTTTAAGGCAGTGGGAGGCAGGGTAACACAGGACGGAAGGCAGGTTAACACAGTGGTATGCAGGGTTAAGGCAGTGGGAGCCAGGGTAAGGCAGTGGGAGGCAGGGTAACACAGGACGGGAGGCAGGGTTAACACAGTGGTATGCAAGGTTAAGGCAGTGGGTGCCAGGGTTTAAAGGCAGTGGGGAGGCAGGGTAACACAGGACGGGAGGCAGGTTAACACAAATGGTATGCAGGTTTAAAGGCTGATTCACACTGGCGTTTTTTTCCCGGGATTTTTATAGGCAAGAGAAGTCGGTCTCTTGCGGGCTAGTGCGGAGATTACGTTCACACACGCAATTCGTTTCGGTCGACAAAACTTCTTCTTCTTTTCTTGTGACCCTTTTTTGCTTTTAGTATTTGCTTTGAAGGTCGTCTGTCAAGCTCGTTCTCGAGCTTGTTGGGTTTTTCCAGGGGCAGTGAGGGTCTCAGGCAGCAGGGGTCAGGGGTCACGTCGCGCTAGGGGCTATAGGGGGCTAGTGGCTGGCTTTTGTGTATTTGGCGCGCGATAGATAAGTTTTCGCGCAATTTACCTATTATGGAAAATAGTATTGATAGTTTCATTTTTTCCTTATATCATCTACTAAATCAAACCCCACGTCTAACCCAACATAATCTGATTTAAAAATAACAACCGTTTAGGCTAGCCTAAAATGGAAATTTTTCGGTATTATATGTTATTGGCATGGGAAATTTGGATTCAAATTAAGGATGAAAAGATC
>JACEEZ010012134.1:0-11764 GCA_016584305.1 Chionoecetes opilio | reverse complement strand
CTTTTTTATTTTTTGGGGGCCCCCCCCTAAAAAGAAAAAAGTAGATCTCACGATAAAAAACCTTTCACCCCCAAATTTTTCTTGAAAACTTTATATTGTTTATACCCCCAAAAGGTCGGGAGCGACAGGTACCTGACTCAACGTAGCAAACAACATTTGGGAGTATTTTCCTCACCCCCTAACTGTGCTTCATGCCATTTAAAATTTCATAAAGGGTTTTTATTCAGGACCCACCTATACCCCAAATCTTTCACGGGGACACAAGAGCGTGGCTTCAACCCCGTCGCTTCACTATGAAAAAATGTCTTATTCTTCTTTAAAATTATAAAATTTTAACCATCCATAATTTACTTTTTCATGTACTTAACAGCAACGACAAGAACCGTCACATGTAAAAGGGTGACCCAAATACTGTAACTGTACGTGCTCGACCACCTCGCCCCACAAACGGCTCTCATCGCCTCTCTCCCCATTACGAAAAAAAACTTTTTTTTTACTTGTTTCCCCTATTCCATCTCACGAAATGTTCTTCAATAATCTCAATTTTTTTTGTATACAGTTTTCCCCTACTTGTTGAAAAAAACCTTTTGTCGTCCATTTACATCAATATTGGAAAATATGTCTCTCGGTTGAACTTTGCTTTAAAGTTTTAATTAAAAAAAGTAAAACATTAAAAAAAGTAAAAAAGGGGTGGGAATTCTTGCCTACGCCCCGTGATCTGTCAGTACAGCAGAGCCGTGATACCTTGGGGTGCGGTACATGGCCCCCCCCGCCCCCACATTGCCCCCCCGCACCCCAACCCCTCATCACCATAAACTTTTTTGTCGGGGGAACATTATCATAGGTTTTTGGGCGAAGTCTACAAAACCACAAAAAATCTATTATCTTTACCAGTTGATGGAATAAGTCTGAGCTCACTATTTTTCCCATACTCCACTTTTTCCGTTGTGTCCGCTTGCTCTCTATCGGGTTTGAACCACTGACTCAAGCGATCGCACAAAAGCTCTCGTACAATTTGGAAATAGATTTATGCACTTATTTCCACGATGTTATTATGATTTGTTTTATCTCCTCTCTTAAAAAATTAAAAAGTTTTGCTCTAATCCTGCATCAAAAATACCCCCGACATAAAACGTTGTTGAAAAAAGTGGTCAGGGAAACACCCACTGGGCTGGCATAGTTGAACAACCTGTAGTCCATGGCCAAGACCCAAATTTTTGGGATATCGGTACCCCCCCGGGGTGACTAATTCTTTTTAATGTTTTTAGCTTGCTACATGTCTCTAGTTTTGTTTTGATATGATGCCCTTGCCACTGGTAGCTTAAGGGCTTTACATTTCTTGAATAGACACACCCTACAAAAATTCAGATTTTTTTAAAATGTAAAAAAATTTTGGGGGAAAAGGAATGCCTAAATGTCACAAAAATAATATAGTAATTGTCACATTTAATACAATCCTGTAAATAACCTAGCTGCCATGGGCTTGTACTTACTATTAGGGCCCAAATTAATCCCCCTCAATATACTACGTCAACTGGGGAATCTGACTGTTGTGCTCCCGGGCCTCTTTTCAAACCTTGTTCTGGCATGTTGTAACCTGCCTGTCCGAAACACTTCGGGCCTTGCGAGGCAAGTGCCTTGGGGGTTCGCATGACCCACCACTTGCGGGACGTACTGCATAACAGCATCTGGTGCGGGTGGGGCCTCGCACCAGTTGACAGCAACTTGCCGTCCTCATCTGTCATTCAGCCCACCCTGTTGGGTTCGCAAAAAATGGCTGGCCTGCAGACTTCTCCTCCGATCGCAGCCGGTATTTTTTGCACGTAGTGCTTTCATGAAGAGGCGTCCCCCAAAAGGAGGGAGTTGACTTACTCCACCTCCCCCACGTCTCGAAGAACAGTCTCCCGAGCTTGTTACCTCATTGGTGGTAGAGGGCGGACATTTTGGCGGTGTTTCCTTGCTTCTCAAAAAGTTCGGAGACCTTCCCATGAGCGCCCAATTCGTGGAAAGCATCCTGGATGTCTTGTCCATTTTCACCTGCTTGAGTGTCGTCATTTTCCCCCGGGGGCCAGCATGCACTGACGGTATCACCCTGTAAAGGCTGCTACCAATCAATGAATCACACCTCTTCCCCAGTGTACGGCTCATGTGGTGATATCCGGAATTTGTCCGTTTTTTTCGTCCCGCACTTCGGGAAACAGGTGGGATGGGATTTGGGGCACTGCCCAGACACAGGCCTGCGTCTGTATCCTCTGCATGTGATGACAACTTGTCCCCAAAATTCTGCTGCATGAAGTGCATGGAGGGGGAGGCGTGTGTCGCTTCTTTTTGCTTGATTTAAAGCTCGGGAGCCTCTTCCCCACTGCTTTTTGGGTGATCTTGAAGCAAGTTTGCCACATGTGACAACAGCTCCTTGCCCTCGGCTTCCCCCTTGCTGGGGTTTTTTTCCATTCTTCTACGGGGAATTTGAAAAAAATTTTGCCTTTTTGGGGGAACTCCCGGGTAATTTTTCTCCCTGCTGGATGTTTTTCCCAGGTTGAATGTTCTTAAAATGGACCCCTGTCCCTGCCTTCTTTTTGGCTCGTTCTGCTTTTTGATGGATGTCTCCTTTGACGTCAAACCCAACTCAATGCCCTCTTTTAGCCCCCCAATGGACAACGTGACTCAGTGCTGTGCCTGCAAGCGGGAAAAAGTGTTGTCTTTTCCCCCTTTCAGTTTCGGGCCCGGGCTCATCCATAAATTATGGAGCAGAGGCTCGGGGATCCCCTCTGCGGAGAAACTTCCCCCCAACTCCCTTGCTGGGGCCCTTTGTTGGTTTTTCGGAGAAACCCATCCCGCTGGCAAGTCCCCAGGGAAAAGGGCCCCCAGGGGATGAGCCAAGACATCACTCTTTTTGGCTTTCTGTTCTCACAACAGGATCACGGCCAAATAGGTTCCTTCACTTCAAGATGCCCCTTGGCAGGGCCCTTGTGAGCGTGGCTTCATTCTGATGTTATGACTTTCTCTTTTTCGTCTTCCATCGTGTCATGAACTGTATAGTTGGCGTATCGGTCCCCCGGCGCTCTTCCTTGAGGCTTATATGCTCCTCTCCTATTCTGTGGGCCCCCCTAGAAGGTCTTTGGGAAACTTTTTTGGGGGGGCGGGGTAGCGCATTTGAAAAACTGAAAAGTCCCTTGCTCTGCGTTAAAGGGTTAACCACTGGTCCCCCATCAGTTGAATAAAGATTGGACATCGGCCTCATCTCTTAAATCCGGGCATCTGTAGGTCTGGTGGCTGAAGTCAGTATATTTTTTGGGGCCTACTACCGGGCCCTGAGCTGCCTAAGATCTGTGGATCCTCCGAGTCATATACCTGGCGACGCTCCCCTTTCGGCTAACCCTTTTTGTGCCCCCTGGTGTCGGGTTTCTTTGTTGATCGTCTCTTCGATGGTCTGGTCCACAGGAAATCCGTCCAAAGGGATTCTTGCTACCGATCTGGACCAAAAAGCCACCTTGCATAAGTTTTCATGGCCCTCGGGGTGTTAAAGGGGCATCAGCACTGCATGTATAGGTCAGGAATCGGGCTAGTTCCCCTTTGTCTAGGCAAAACCACGGTACCCCTCTTCGGATTGCTCCTAGGTGAAGATCCATTTGCCTTTTCTGGGGGCTCGAACCGGTAGCATGATCTCAACCATGTCCGGGTATGACACCCGAACTAGAGGTTGTGTTCATCTCTTAGGGTCTCAATAAACTTGGAAGACTTCGGATAGGGGTGCATGTTCACTCTCCTCCTCTTAAAAAGGTTCCCTAGACACATTGCTGTGGAACTGTTGATGTTTTTCAGTTTCCCATCCAAGGGTTATGCCCCTTGAAGGTTTTCTTCTAGCCATGGAAGAAACCTTTCCCTGCAACCTCATCAGTGCTTCATACACGAGCTGTGCGTCTCACTGCTCTGTTTTACCTCCGGCCGTCCATCACCCCTGACCGATCCTTCTGCGATGACCCTGTTCCACACACAATTCTAAAACCTCATCCTGAAACCCCCTTCCCTTGGTGGAGGAGATTTTTTTCAGATTGGTTTGAAACGCCCATCCTGAGATAAAGTTTTTGAAATTCTCTTGTTTCCCGAGAAACCCCGGCAGCTTTGGGATAGAGTGCTTTTATCAAACCCACCAAACTTTTTAAGCTGTAAAGGCTCATATGGGATGCGTTTGCTCCAAGTTCATTAAAGGTGGACATTTCTGTTGCGGGGCATTGATATGGGCAGGTACTTACATGTCCTGGACCACTCAAGTCTCTGCGGATTTTTTTTTGAACCCAGTCCAACTGCTGTGGACTGGTTCTCATGGTCTGACATTCGAGTAAAAGCCCGAATTTGTTTCTTGGTCTTTGAATCCTGACCTCTTTGGTATGTCGACATACGCATCCAATCCTGGGTGGGCCCGCCCCCGCCCAAAATTGTTTTGCAGAATTTCTCAAGGATGCTTTTTATCTTGGGGTTGGTAAACTCTGGGAGGGGCCTTTTCTGCACAGACCTGAACCCGGAACCCGGACAGCAATGCCTTGACTCTGTGGAAGTCCTGCTCCACTTAGTGTCTCTTCAAGTCGGTCGATGTTATCCCAGGGCCGGGTTGTGAAAACCCCCAGGGGAGATGTTTTCTGGCAGTGAATGTCTCCTTTTAAATTCCAGCTTCTGGATCAAAGGCTGTAAAACGATCTCCTCAACATTGAGTGGAACCAGTGGCCAAAACGATTCAGAGTTCGGATCAGTTCTGTGTTTTCCCGTCAAACACTTTACAGCATTTGGGCCATACGTGCTTGGTGGCTTTTTCTTGCCCCGGTAAAAGCAAAGACCAAGTCACTGCCGAGGGTGGCAAGACGTTGACTCTTTCAAGGGGGTTTGACACTCACACTCTCCTGTCCCGCAGGGTGTGCGGGGAAATTTTGTGACTGCTGCGAATAACATTCTGATCTGTATCGGAGGCCATGGGTGCTCACATCTTGCTTATTGATCTCTTCCCAGCTGCATTCCTCTTTGGTTAATATTTCGATTTTGCTGCTCTTCTTTTTTGCAGATCTTTTGTCATTTTTGTTTGTCGGGGAAGGTCATCCCTTAGAGGCCGTGGATAGATTAAACTTTCCTTTCTCATCTGGGCAAAGCGTAGTGATTCCCCAACTCGGTTTTTTAAACTTTTGGCGAACTTTTTCTTTTTCGCGGTTTCAGTTGGATAATACCACGGGCCATCATGGTCTCTCAGCCTAGATGTGAGGTTTATCAAGGGATACCTCGGGTTTTGGGGGAAAAATTTTTGTCCTTTATACAAGAAGAGTTCCTCGAGGGCTTCTACTCAGCCTCTTCGTGCGTGCTCCCCCGCTTTCTTCCTGATTTTCACCCCCACCAGCCTGGCGGCCCCTGGGGAAAAATCTTTTTGAAAGTTTTGTACACGACTTGTGGAGTGACCCCCGCAGCAACAAGGTCCCTTTTCTAATTAAACCAAGGTTTTCTGGTTGAGTTTCCTTTTTGCGCTCTCGGGTCTCTCATCTGCTCTAGCTCAACACCTGGATAGTGGCCCCTTGTCTTGCTGCTTTATGTACTTGCTTTACTTCTCGAGAAGGACATCTTTGGGATACACCCTGCTATACTAGGGGGATCCCTTGATGCCCTCCTCCTGGGGTCGACGCTTGCTGATTCATCTTTACACCCTTGGGAAGGATAGATCCCGTGACTTCTTATTGTAAAGAACTACGACATTTACGGTGTAATGTATGTGTGGTATTCCTCCTTCTTCAAGGCCCTTGGCTCTTCCAGGGCTGGATCATGCTGCCTGACTCTGCAGCCCCGAGCAATTTGGTTCCAGGAGTCCAAATCCTTGGTGACACCAGGCATCGGGTGCATATCAAGCATGGGTATACAGTCACCGTGCTCCTTCCTCCTGATGGTTTTCTCATGCCCTCAACGTCAGCACCACCCGTAAAAAAAAAATCACCATTAAACTTTCATGAACAAACAAAAAAAACACATTTACATGGAAACCATTCTACAATTTTTTGCTCCTTTCCCAAAAAAAAATTACCCCAAAAAATCACAAAAAAACCCAAATAGAAAAAAACCCCTAAAAAATGGGGAAACTTGAAATATACATCTGAATACTCTTGTAGAGAATCAAATTAGCTACAAGAGCTGTTGGAAAATATTTTTCAATTTCTCCCTATTTAGGGTTTATTTCCCAATTTATGGGAAAAAACCAAAATTTAAATTTTTTTTAGGGTAATCCCAAATATGAGGAAATTTTTAAAAAAACCTAGGAAAAACTCTGGGAGAGAAACAAATTCTCATAGGTGTCCAAAATTTTGCAACGATCGTGGTTATTTTAAAGAAATGAGGAAACCCCGAGCGTCACGCTGAAATCTTTTTTTTGGGGGCACCCCCCTGCATCAAAAATCAGACAAGCTACCAGGCGGAAAAGGGTACATATCTTAAAGTATTTACAGTCCCCTCTATAAACATTTTGTACCCTTCGTGTTTATCCCCCAGTGGTACCGTATCTGCCTGGCTCATGACTAAAGGGATGAAAATACAACACATACTCAAGGACAAGAGTTTTTTGTGGAATTAAAGTATAAATACACCCGTTTCAAAAGGGCATAATCTTTCAAAGAATACTACTAAGACAATATGAAAATTTAAAGGGGGCAGCATTTTTGGAGTATATTTTTTTGATTATATTTACATTCAGTTTTTGAAACTATCATTTTTGTGAAAAAGCCTAAGCATTTTTGTGAAATGATTTATTAAATTTGTCTGAATGCCCCAAATCTTTAGTCTGCATAAAAGCTGTCTTTTTGTCTAGTCTTAGGTTGGTTAGGTTAGGATAGGATATAGGTTTTTATTTACTTCCTAACCTAAAAGCGTTGACTAAAAAAGAAAGTAATTTTAAAGCAAAGACTAAATAATTTGGGATTTCATGACAAAGTTAAAAAGTCATTTCACAATTGACTGTCTTAGGGATTTTAAAAATGCTATTTCACATCTACTGTAAAATATAAAATAGATAAACCTGCTCCTTTGGTATAAATAAGGGAGTGAAAGGGTGGGGAAAAAATTTTAACATGAAAAATTTTATACCTATTCGGTAATTTTTTACTAAAAAAAATTTAGTTCTAGATCCACTTTTATTATTGCAAAACCCTTTAAAAAAAAAGAAAGCAATAAATTACCGGTGCTAAAAAAAGCAAATGATTGTCATATATTAATATTAAAAAAATAACCTGGTGAGCCATAGCCTACTGCTGCTGTTCCTTTGTCGCTGCAAACCCCGTTTTCTTTTGCCTGGCGTAGCGTAAATTTTTTAGGGGAAGCACCCTGCCCCTGAAGCCAGCCCCCGGGCCCCTCAAAGCTGGGGGTGGGGCCATGATCCCGGGTTAATCTGTCCTGACTGCCGTTTTGCAATCAGGTACCTTTTCCTGACGGGAAAGGGGGGGGGTCGCCCCTATCTGAAAGGGAAAGGGGGAGGGGGGGCAGGACTCACAATTACCGGGGTATTACCTGCTCAGCGTACCAGGAAAGGGTGCTTCCCATCTATTGCTGAAAAACAAATTCGCGTCATATGGTGAACATCAGAATCTCAGCAGTCGGGTTACGCCCCGGGGAGTCAACAGCGGGGCCTATCCTGCGCTTTTGTGTCCTGGGGGGAACCCGCGTGGGTTTCGACGGGTGCTTGCAGCTATGTTATCTCAAAAGGCGTTTGTCATTGCATCTGAGTCACTCTGGACTTTTGCACTTCCCGGGTTCCTGCAAACTATTGGGTTTGATAACTGGTCTTTATCTGGGACTGGGGTGCTGTGAAGTGTGGGGGAGGTGTATCGTTCTTTCCTGTGAAAACAGGATGGGCAAGGGGGCGTCCTTGCCCCATCACTTTTTCAAGCTTGTTGGCTGGGTATTGGACAGGGTTTTAGATCAAAGTGATTGTGGGGCTCCCCGGAAACACCGATCATGTCTTTTTTTGCCGTGATGCAGTAACTTTGCTGAGTCGTTTGGGGGTCTGGTGATGGCTTCGAGGCCTGCACGAGGGGGCAAACCTTTTTGGGGCTTGAGGTCTCCTGGCTCGACCAAGGCCCAGTATTTGGAGCTTTCTAATGAACAGTACAGTCCCGTTCATCTGTGGGGAGGACATTGAGACTTGGAAGTTTTTACATACCTTTTGTACGCAGTTCATAATGCGGCGGGGTCACGTCAAAACCTTACGTCGGTTGGCATAGCCCCCGGTGTTTGCTCCTCACGGGGGTATTTGGGGTTGTCTACCCTTGCAGGAGGGCAAAGATCGGATCTTCATTGCTTTGTCCCTGTCATATTCTATGGTTTTGGGGAAAATGGCACTAAAAAGTACTTGAAGAGACGAATCAAAGCTTTTTTAATAAGTGTTTTTTTCCGAATCATGGGGGATCGCTGGATGATTACGTTCAAATCAGCGTTTTCACCATGAGACTGAATCGGGCCATTACCCCCCCCATAGTCCGTGACGCCAACTTCGGGTATATGGGGATGTGGCACGCTACCCGAAAACCCATCCTTCCCATCGGGTTGTATCTGTAAGAGACTCCGGCGTGGAGGGGGCCAAGGGGCACCCCAAGGGCTCGGCTGGGGCAAGTTGATGTTTCTTGTCGAAGCTGTTTGGTATGGGAGAGCCTGCGGGGAGCTCGCGCGGGTACCCCCGGGAGTGGCGTCGTAGGGGGCGGGGCGACGCGCCCCCCGGCTATCCCCCAATGAATTGATTGATTAGCACCCCTGTTGGGTTTGAATTTTTTTTGTGGTAAAATCGACGGGGGCAGGATCCGATTTCGGCTTGCCTTAAAATGCGGGGGTCGTAAAATTCAAATGTTTTTTCAAAAATTTGCTCCTAGTTAGTGTATCTAAAAGGGGTAAGGGGGAAAAAATTGGGCACAGAGAAACCACCTGGAAAAAAAGCCCCAAAAAAAAAAACCCCCTCGGGGAAAGACAAGCGGGAAAAACCGCGAAAACCGTCTCCTGAATCACATACTGTTCTTGAACTTGATTTTGTCTAGAAGTTGATTCCTCAACCCATGTTTTCCCAAACCACTGCTCTAAATCTTTTTTTGGGGCCCATTTGTACCCTAAAGGAGGCAGCATTATTGAAATTTTTATATAAAATTTATCTTCTAAAAACATTACTTCTAAAGGGAAACATCCTTTAACATTAACCACCATCGCTCAAATCATTCTTTCTAAAACACACTGTTGTTTGCATGACCCCCCTGACGGGCCTGACATCCCCCCCAGCCACCCCCCACCCTCCTTAACTATCATGAGACTGGAGGGGTTTCCACTTTTAAATGTCTGCCCGGGGTGAAACACGCACCTCACATTATAAAACCTTTAGGGAAAGCTGCACTGCCACAAAAAACACCCGCCGCAACAAAACATACACCCATGAAGACCCTGATGGAAAACCGGCCCAGGCCTGGCCTTCCCAAAATCGGGGGATTCTCGGCCGGGCAAAATATCAACAAATTTTTATGACGTTTTCAACAAAAAAACACTTCCACGGGGAGACATCCAAAAAAGCATATTGCACTTCTAATGGCTACATCAAAAAATAGTCTACTTCTAAACTGAACTACAATATTGGTATAAGGGTCTTTACCTGGAGAAAATGTTGACTGCAGTCCTTTAGGCCCAACAAGTAAAAAACCCTTTCCCCTCTTGGAGCTTGTAGCCACTTCTGGCGTTTGGCTGAAAAAAGGAAAACCCTGTGAAAGGTCCCAAGCCTTTTCCGTTGTCTTTGGGTGCAGCCAACAGCTACCAGCTTTGGGCAGCTAAATATAACATATGCTGTGGCGTATGGGCGTGAAGGGGGGCGCGCGAGTTTGTTTTCCTACCTGGTGTGGGGGGGCGTGGTTGTGACGTCATCGTGGAAAGTCTATAGATTGAAAAATTGCGGGCGGAAGGCAGAAAGGTGACGCCACACCAACCCCGGGCTCTCACCACAGGGCCCCCACTCCCCAACTGAGTCCTGTCTTACGGGGGCCCGCCCTTTTCCAGCCCCCTGTACACAGGGTCACCTCACACTCGTCGTCCCAACCCACACACTGGTTTGCCGACTAGCCCCGCTGCCACCTCACCTAGTCTTTCACCCGCTGTGACCCTCGCTAACACCCTTTTTTCAACACAAATGGCGGCAGTGGCTCGCCCCAACACCTACGCGTGTATCCCCTACACACCCCTCCTTTTCCCTGGCAACTTTTCTCGAAAGCCAAGCTGTCTTTCTGCCCCAAAAAAGGGTGCATGCTTGGCATATCGCAAAAAAAAACTACAAAAAACCCAAATACTTCAAGTACTATATTTTTCTCTGTGTGTACGTCCTCTGTCAGCGCGGGAAAGGAGCCCCCCTTTTGCTACGTCACCGACCCGGCGCATCGTCTGCACCTTAGGAGTGTTTTGAAACTCGGGGGAATTTGCGATTTTGATTGCGGATTATTTAAAAAAGGCTGATGGACCTAAAAGTGACGAGTTTGTTATATCTCGTTAATGGCTTGATTTGATTGCATTAAATCGGAAAGATGAAAAGGGCGAAAAGTTACTTTTAATCTTTGTCGCTGGGAAAACTGGCAAAAAGCTTATTTTATTTATTTTAGCTTTTATTTGTCATATTTTTTCATTGTTTTTGGGCATCGTGTAGGATTGGTACAAGTGTTTGGGAAACATGTTCACGGTTCTTGTTTTCTTTTTGCTCTCTCCTCTCTTTCTCTTTTTTTTTTTTTTCTCTCTTCCTCTCTCCCTCTCTCTCTCTCTTCTTTCTCTCCTCTCTCTCTCTTTTCCCCCTCTCTCTCTCTTCTCTCTCTCTCTCTCTCTCTCTCCTTCTTCTTTTCTCTCCCCTCTCTCTCTCCTTTTTCTCTCTCTCTCTCTTTTTTTTTTTTTTTTTTTTTTTTTTTTTTTTTTTTTTTTCTCTCTCTCTCTCTCCCCCCCCCTCTCTCCCCTCCTCTCTCTCTCTCCTCTTTCTCCTTTTTCCTTCTCTCTCTTCTCTCTTCTCTCTCTCCCCCTCTCTCTCCCCCCCTTTTTTCCTTCCCCTCTCCTTTTCTCTCTCTCCTCCCCCTCTCTCTCTCTCTCTCTCTTTTCTTCATTCTACAGACACTAAACTTTTATTTCAAAACCCTTTGTTTTCTTTGTTCTATACCGCTTTGGCTGTCCTAAGACCCCCCCCCCAACACACACACAACCCCCAACGACACTGCGAGATTTTGGGCCAAATTGTCAAATTTTTCTTCGGGGAAAATGTCTTCGTCACTTAAATTTTGGGGCGTCAAACTGTTCTGGCCGCGGGATTCGCGCACCGCGGTAAGGGAAAAAAACAACTCCACAGACCATGTCTTCCCATTCCCCCTTGCTGCGTGAGATTTCCTCTGTACTTTTCATCCCATTAAAAGGGAAATGAGCAATTTCCCCGACTTTTTTACTTTTTGCTGTTTAAAGAGAAATTAACCTTTGTGGGGGAATAACAAGGTGGGGGTAAACCTTATTTTTGGGGGAGTAGAGTAAAGCAAAAAAATGCTTGCGCTGAGATTTTCCTCTGTACTTTTCATCCCCATTAAGAGGTTAAATAAGCCATTTCCCTGACTTTGTTACTTTTTAGCTGTTTAATGACGAAAAGAACCTTTGGGTAATAAACAGAGGGTGTACAAACCTTTTATTGGAGTAGAGTATGCCAAAATATGGTTGCGCAAGATTTCCTCTGTACTTTCATCCCCCTTAGAGGTTTTAAAAGCACATT
>JACEEZ010012132.1:0-14767 GCA_016584305.1 Chionoecetes opilio | reverse complement strand
GTCCGGGGGTTTCCCCCCTCGTAAAAAAGGCCTGTAGCTGTGTGGAGCACATTTTTATATGGGGCCCCACTGTTGATGGGTGTGGGGTGGCGAGCGAAGCGAGCCTACTCAGCTGGGGGGTCAAGGGTTTTTTTCAGGATCCCCTGATTTTTTTTGCAGTTTTTATAAATTTTTTAGATGCATTTTGGGGCCTCATGGGGCCTTAAAAGGGGGCCTCATAGGGGCCACTAGGAGGCCCTTATAGGGGCCCACACATGCCTGGGGGCTTAGAATGCACTACTTTCCAGTGCGTCCGCCTGTGGGGCGCCCCTGATTATAGGCTATAGCATGTTTACATCACTACATGAACAGTTATGTTTATCTTGACGCATTTGTTTTTTCAGCCCGTAGAATGAGGAATATTAATATGAAAAAAAGTGCAAATATTTTTTCACGTCTGGCTTGGATTCTTGTACTAATTTTCATTATTATAACCCTAATGTATGACATTATAAACCACGTAATTAGTAGGCATAGTAGCTCACGTGATTATAGGAGATCATTTGCGCGGTCTATTTCAATTTCAATACATTTTCTCCTATGATTGCTTCAGTTCCACTACATTAACATTGTGTCATTTGCTGTTTCACGTTGTAGGATAGACCTATATGCAAGGTATTCTTAATTATATTTTTATTAATTTTACAGAATAATACAAGATTTGCTCTATATGTTGCTGTGTACTTCAAACTTGGGCATGACAGGCATGTATAACACAAGATTTAGACAAATATCACGCAACATAGGCTTCAAAATGGCACCCTAAAAATACCCCAGCTGTAGGGCCCGCCTAGCCCAGTGCCATTGCCCAGGGCCCCGTGACATAAATTTTGCACTGTGGGTACTGTGAAATAATAAGGAAATAAGATACAGTATAGTACTATGAAAGGATTATGGTGAAATGTTCCCCTCATTCTAAAAATCCTAAACCCGCTTCACTACAATTAATCAGAAGATTAGATCAGATCAGAAGATTAGATATTAATAAGATCAGAAGTATATGCCTATAATAAAGATGATTTTCCAGGTATAGGTTTAAAACTTTAAATTGGTCAATTATCCAAATATATTTTCTTACAAATAATGATAGAGGAATATATATATACTCATATTCATGATTTGTGTGCAGAATCATGAATTTTCCCCTTTACAAACTTTCAAAAGTCCACATGTCCAACAACCACAGACACCAACCAGCGTGCCACCCACCTCCCACATAGTGGTTCAAAATCATCAAATCAAAAAGGCATTATTTGTCATGTAATTGCTTGAAAAAAAATTGTATTATGTCTTGTGCATTTTTTCATTCAGTATGAGTAAATCAAAAACATAAAGATAATTGAATAATAACATTCACCCAAAACAGAGCAGAACATTATTTCAAACTAAATTAAGTGAGAAATAAAAATCATATACTGTATTTTACACCTTAAGCAATCAGAAGTACTATTCAAACTTGTTCATTCATCATTCATTAGTCTTATATAATTCCCGGGTAAAAAAATGTTTCTAGAATCTGGCTGTCCTTCATTTTGCTAATCTTATTCTTCGTCCTAGGGTATGATTTTGCATGTGGTTTCTGTTAATTCCAATCGGTTGTCACTATAAATTACTTCATTCTTTGTTTAATATATTTCTTATACATTCATATCAAATGGATTTGGATCCCCATACCCCTAATACCATATACAGTATAACAACTATACAAACATTCAGTAAACAAGAATTCGATGGCAAAAGATTTATGAATTTAAACCCCTATTTCACTGTGCAAGGAAATACCCACTTGATGATTAGAGTTCTGGCTATACCTGCCCTCTTATTAAACAACGTTTGTGTGCCTATGTAAGCTGTGATACAACAAAGAAAAATTTAGTTTTCTGTCCCGTTTTGAAATTTAAATATGGTAGCAGTATTTTTAAAGTAGCACTGCACACCCCACAGTTACCCTTTTAAATTATGTGGCCTTAGCGGATGGTGAGAAAATGCTAGTGGCAAAATGAAAGGGAAAGTGGGGTTGCTGTGTCCGTTTTCTAGTGGAGAAAAATTGTATGTAGTACATTTATAAGCTCGTAAAAAAAATTCATGAACTGGGAAACTGATTTTCTTTATAATAATTTCATTCCTGCATTATAATGAGTCGTCTCCATGGTGTAGTAGCTAGCGCGCCTGGCTAAGAATCCGCGGGCCCTGGTTCGGGAATCCGGCCAGGGCAGTCGCGGCCAGCCACCAGCTGTTCATCTCCCTTTCGGGGTTGATAAATGGGTATCTGGGGAGGTAAAATGTGGTAACCCAGATGTCACAACTAGTCCCGTGTCCCGGGGTAACGGGTTCTCACCCACCACAGCTCAAGGACTGATGCGACGGAGATGAGCACGAGGCCACGTACAGCTAGCTATGCCCCCATCTTTTACTTACTTATTACCATGATATAATACTGACATAATTAGTTTTCAAATCTAATGATATACAGACGAAAAAAAGATTAAGTCAGGGCGAAGTCTGTAGCTGTAGATATAACTACCAGCTGTTGTTTTGAATCATTGCTTGTGGTAGACGAGGAACAGTTTACTTTGTTGCGTCGTGATAGGCTCTCATGTTCGTGATTTTCTTGCACTTTTGTATTTTACATGCCAGACATCAATAAAAGTTGGTCTTGTACAGTGGTGTGTTTTTATGTGAATCATAAAACAAGGAAAGATCAAGTGGCAAGTTTTACTATATTGAAAAAAAGTGTATTGAGCAACTGAAGCAAAAAAGCCCCAATGTATGATGAGATCAAAGAACTGTTTTACAACGCAAAGAATAGGGCCTGACATACATGTGAATTAAGTAAGTAAAATTATCTGGGTGCTTTATTTTCAAATTTGTGTTAAGATTAAATTCATACCTTTTTTGCAATATATACAATTTCTAGAATATCAATAATCTGTTTATTTATATATGACTCGTCACAATTCATATCTTTTAAAAATTTTTGCAATCCGAACTATGTATAGAATAGGCTAGTTTTTCTTTTTTAATAACACTTTGCCGGTGGTATGTTCAGCACGGTTTGCACATTTACAACACCCGTCATATGCCACTGCTTTTTTATGTATTCTTTTTGTGCTTATGGAATTTTATATTACATAACACAGCATAATCTTTCCATGTTTTTGTTTTTTTTGTAAGCCTATACATGTAAGAAAACAAACACGCATTTATTAATCAAAGTTTATTGGCGCTTAAAGCAGTATAAATCATTCAGCCTTGATTGCAACACCTTCGTTAATTAAACGAGAACTTGATATACAAGTGGGCAGCGAGGGACCCTATCTGCTCATTAGCATCGCGGGGCATACTGTGGTTCTTAATAACATTTGTAACTTTTTTTCCCAAAAAGAATTACAATTTCCATAACCAACATGTACCCAAAACAAGATTACGGACTGTATATGAAAATATAAATATAGCCATTAAATTTTGCAATCAATGCTACGGTTTACTTAGCTTCCTGACAAAATACATTCTAGAATTTATCTTGTATAGGGCCCTCCACATAATCACTAAACAGACAGTCACCCACAGGTGTACCAAGGTATTTACCTATTATCCATGACAGATTCTACAAATTTTCCATTTGTAATATAAGAGGACCCCAGCAACTAGTAAATACTAAAATCTAAAAGCCAATTACTATTTTTTTTCCCAACATTTGGTTCAAGGTAATTATCATTGCCCATGACCTAAAAATTAGCCACCGGGGCTTGACAAATGCACACCACCATTAGTACACTGGCTCATGCGAGCAGTGTAATCTGCATATCTGAAAAGCTGACGCAACAATCATCCTTGTAGAGTGGCAATACAGGTCTTTAACATCCCTAGGGGAACCTGTATTTTGATTATAAAAACCCCAGATTTTTTCATTGAGACTTTAACATAGTAGTGCCTACCCTGAAAAAACCCATTGACCCATAAAAACCAATTTAAATCTAACTTAATATAATCATCGCCAAATAAAATTGCATCCCGATAATAATCAACAAGATGGCAATAGCTACCTGATTAAAGGGGTTAGGCCTTTAGGGGTGCCCTTGTTATTTCACCCTGGGGCGGGACTGAGGGTGGGGGCCTCACAAAGATCCGCGGGGCTTTGTTTTAGTTTTTTTAGGGGGGGATATTTTGTCCAGTTTTCTATTGATTTTTAATTTTAAATTTTGAGTTTTTTTTATTTTTTTGCTTTAAATTTTTAGAGTGAAAATCTGGGGGCAGTCCCTTGGGGAAAGCGCTGTGCAAGCCAGGGGCCCCTCAAAATGGCCTAAGGGGGGCAGGGGGGAAAAAATGGCTGATTGGCGGGGGGGTCCCCCTCACCCCGGGAGTAGAAAGCATGAGTTTTCGATAGATATAAAGGTATGAATGTTTCGGAAAAAGAAGAGAATTTTAAGGGACCAAGGGATGCTCTAGCATACAGGGAGGGAAACCTATATGAGAGGGTGTGGAATGTGGGGAGGTGGTGGGAAAGGGGGGGGTGCGGAAAAAAATGGAAGGGGGGTTGGTGGGGGGGTGTGGCTGGAAAAAAAAGATAAAGCGGGGAAAACCCAAAAATCAAAAATGTAACCCAAATTAAAGCTTAACTACACACTACCAAAGTTAATGTGTATTGATATAAAAAGCAACACAGAAAAGAAAAAAAATTAAATTAAAAATTACATAAAACGAAGCAGACAAACTGATAGAATGTTTGGAAGCCGACTTCCCTTGATCGTAACAAAACAAAATTTTCACCCAACTTATAAACTTTTGTGCACGTTAAAAAAACAAAAGGTTCTACTTTTCCCCAGTTGGGGTTTGTTTGCCAGGGGGGATGCACCAAAGCATATGGGGGGTTAAGGCTAGCCAGGAAAAATTTTAAAAGAAAGACTGGAAATTTAAAGGGGAAAGCCGACCGCAACACATTTTTTGACAGTTTTTTTTGTATTTTTGTCAAAATAATTAAAAAAAAATTCATTGTTTTAATCCCCGTCCACCTGTGCCTCATAAACGCGCTTGTTGTGGCTGTGTTGAAAAACAAGGGTTTTCAAAAAAGCGCCATGGTCGGCTGGGGTTCCAGCAGGCCCGATTTGGGCTGCTGAGCTCCATGCGCACTTGGGGTCCATTGAGGGAAAACGTGCTCGCCCCCGCCCATGTGTTATCAATAAAGGTATTATCAAACTACAGAAATAGAGATATTTAGGAGACTGCACATACCCAAAACTTCACGGGGAAAATTATGGGTGTCTGAATAAAAAATTTCAGTAAAAATTTAAAAATAAAAATAAAGACCAAAGCGAAAAAGGCATAAAAAATTTTTTCTCTCTCACCTTTTTTTTTTCAAATCCCTTTTTATTCCTGTAATTTGCTACATTGAATTTTTTTTTACTGTCTGGAAACAGCCACTTTTTGATTTTGGGTATGGTACCTAAAGCAAAAAAAAAATATGTGGGAAAAAATTTTCAATGCCAAACAAATTAGTGACGGAGTGTTGCCCCCCCCGCCATGGCGGTGAGGCAGTCTGGACCTTTGGGTGGGTTAAAAAACCTCCACCTGCCTGTGTATTCTGCATGAGGATAGGGGAGGGGCTTAGGGTGGATATGTGGGGGTTTTTTAAGTAATATAAAAACAAAAAAAAAGACAAGTGTAAAAACGGTAGGAGGGGAACGAGGAGGTTTTATGAAAAGGGGGAAAAGGCTGAGGAAACAGATAAATTGCAATTAAAAAAAATACAAGGGGAGTACTTAGGAAGACAAAAAAAATATATACAGGTTTTATGGTCCCAGAGAAAACATTTTATAAGATTTTACGGGGAAAACTCTGGAATGTATTGGAAATTAATAGTGTTGCCAGGCATCTGCTTGAAGAGGTGAGGCATTATTCAGTAAGGCAAGTGCATGCGCGGGGGGTAAAGAGAGAATTTAGTGAGAGTATGATGTAGGACAAGAAGTGAGACGGGGGGGGGGGGGGGGGGGTACTGTTACCATGTTTTATTTCTCATGGATGATTGTATGAGGGAATTGAAAGCATAAGTGGAAGTTTAGATAAAAGGCTGAGGATGAATGAGGTGGGTTGGTTCTGGGTACCTGTATGTTTACAGATGACACTCCTTTGCGTGCAGAGAGTGAAGGGAAGCGGAGAGGGTGGTGGATGGGATTTTATAGTGTGTATAAAAGAGGAAAACTGAGTAAATGTTGCATACTGTTAAATTTGCTAGTTGAGAGGGTCATGTGGAGTGGGCAAAATGGGGTAGTATGAGCAATGGAAAGCGTGTATGTAAAAATGCATAAATATCACCGGAACCGCTAAAGCAAGTGGTATATACCCCTTTGGCCAAGTCGGTTAACGCGCCAAGTGGGTTCAAATCTGGTGATAGCGAAGGTTTTAATCCTCGCCGGGCAAGGAAAAAGGAAATTATTTTTTCCGAATATGATTACCAGCCTGAGTCATATGTCTGTTGGAAGGACATGCTGAAAAGGATTTTCAAAAGGTAATTGTGGCCCAGGGCAATTTTGAAGCCTCTGTCGGGCTCGGGAAATTACCCCCACATAGAAGCATTATTGGCTCCATAATACGGCCACATGCAAGTCTCTGTCAAACAGGGCACTGGTGTCTCCCCCCTTGACCTAGACTGCCCCTTCAGGAATCCCTCTCCGAATATCACAACAGCAAGCAAGAGCAAAAGAGAAAGAGAGAATAGGAAGAAAGAAGAAGACGCCCCCCCAAAACCCGTTATGACATATGCAAGATGTGGCATGGAAGTGTGTGCAGAAATAGTGAAGTGTGGAGTGTGGAATGGGTGAAAAGAAGTACTTGTGATGGGCAAAATGAAAGATGAGGAGAGAAGAGTTTGTGGAGAAAAAAATTTGAGTGAAATCGAGGCCGTAGTAAGAGAGGGAAGACACTTAGAAGGAAGGATATGGTGGAAGGAAAAGGGGAAAGAAATATATGAGTGCGAGGGGTGACAGGGGAAGGGGTTTTATAGTCAAAGAGGGCGTGTTTAGATGGGGGGAGGTGGAGGCTCTTCTGTCACGGCCACACCCTTGAGGAAGGTTACCGAAGGGAGGGGAGCATTAGACTTACAGAATAGGAATGTAAACAAGAAATTTTAGTTATTTGTTTAGCATCAGGCTCGTTTTATATAAACATGCAAGAATTTTTTTGATAAAATACTTTGAAATTCAGCTTTTTAAATTATCATATATTATTGCAAAGAATTTTTCACACCTACCAATACATTTACCCCAGTATTTGAACTACATCATGACAGTTCAATTATATTCTTCATTTTATGTTTCATCACAGTGAATTTGAGCGTTTAAGACAAATCAAGCAAACAGGGTAGCAAATTAGTTGAAAATTAAAACAAAAGTAAGCATAAATTAAATTTATGATGGTTATGAAAAATAAGTATACATATATTGTTCGTATTATCTACACCTCAAGTGTTTAATTAATTAACTGTAGTAACAACCAATCAACAAGGCGCCACTACCAGCAGCTACCACGACCCCCAACACTGTGCTTTCCTGATTTAAGAAATACAAGTTCTTCACCAGCTAACTATTCTCCTAAGACCACAGCAGCATGACTTTGGTGAGAAGGATATTTGATGCACTTCATTTCTTGATTGATGGGTACCCAAAGCAGCGGGCAAGCTCCTTGCCACACAGTGCCTATTTCCATCTGTGAATCTTGTATGTGCTGCCTCACTTAAGTATTAAACATATCCATCAATGAATACTACGATGCACTTTATGCATGCCTTCTGTATCAGTGGAAAAAAATACAATTCACCTAAACCCAAGTCATGTCATGCAGATTCAGCTTGTAAACAAGTACAGGAGTTAGTCTTGGCATCACACCTGGATCTACACACTACGTATTCTATATAAATAATGCCTGACAAATGAATTTCCAATTCAAATATTGACAATTGATATGGATTACTATAGAAGAGCATAAAATCAACAGTACAAATATACAAAATTTAACGGGATATATTATAGTCATTGGGGAGGATGCGAAGCAGTTTCAAGAAGGGCGGGTCAGAAATGCTGCTAATATCCATTGAATAGTCTATTTATTATGTTACTTGACAAACCGCCAATAAATATTAAAATAGGAGATATAGGCTCGATCATACATGCAAAAATGCCCTGGGTTTAAAAGATATACCATAATGTTTCACTTTTCCTTCCTTCTGATAGCTTTAACCACTAAGTATTATACCATCCCCTACTAATACAAACTATTTAAGTGGAGCTGTATAGGACCTTCACCATAGGCACACTAATTCTCTCTCAACACAAAGCTTAGAAAACTTGGAGGAAAAAAAAAAGTGCTTAATTCAATATAATTAAAAAATGGAAGATAAAGATATAGACAATACTAATACTTTCAAAACAAAGTCCTCGGAATAATCACAGGCACTGATAACGTACTTTCCTCCTACACAACCCTGGCAAGAGAGGTTCTATTTGATAAACGCTGCAAAGGACTGACCCATCAAGTCGTTGGCATTGGGCTTGGCGGCCCTGCATCAAGATCAAGATCCAGCATTTCTCGTACACGCTTCATAGCAACCTGAGGGAGGGAAGGACAGCGAGTTAGCATACCCTTACAAAAACACAGAATAATCGTGAATATTTATGGAAGTTTATAATTGTGGAGGTTAACCCCTTGAGACCCAGAACGTAATTTCCATTGTAATTTAGCTACCATTAGACAATTTTTAGTGCATATAAGCAATATTTTATAGATAGGACCTGTTTAGTATTCTTGTCCACTAGCTAATTTGGTATTTTCAGTTACTTTTCAAAAATTTTATGGTGAAAAACAGCCCAATTTTGTATAGCAAAGGAAAGATCTGGGCGTAAAGGAGTTAAGTGGCTCAACTAAGAACACCGCTTCGTAACTCATTCAATTGAAGGCTGAAAGTTGATGGCAAAATTTTGTTGTTCTTAAGTGTTCTCAGTACAATTTCTTATTTTTCAAACCATTCATCTTTTAGTCAAACATTAAGAATCACCTTACACTTCATTTTCTCCGACCTCCATACATTCCTCCTGATCTTTTCTAACTCTCCAAACTAACCACTCTCGTAACTTAATACAGTGTACTTTTTCCCCTCCTGTCCTTAAATAATTACTCACCCCTAAAAAAATATGTTTGTTAACTTTATTGACTTGATCATCAGTTATTTTTCTCCTTTTTCATACCAACTCTACATAAGAGGCTGGATATCTATTAATACGTTGATGCCAAAGTAATAAGAAAAATTTGCCGTGGCAGTTCCTCACCTCATAATCATCATCAGGAGAGGGGAGCGAAAGGCATTCTCCAGGACATCCGAGGCGTGGGCCAGATATATGAGGCCCCGGGTCCGCCGGTCCATCCTTTGAGGATCCCCGACCCATCGGCTTAGCACACTGTCCTGCACCTACAACCAATAACATGTCAACAACAGTGCAATTTTTCTTAAATCCATAAATTCCAAAAAATGTATTCAGTGTGATTACTGTATCGTCAGGCGTCCAAGACACAATATTTTCCCTTAAATTAGACTGTAATTTGCCATGCGTCCTCAATGCCATGGGTAAGATTTTGATCACTTACTGTGTATCTGTATTAGAATTATAAACTGATCGAAATGATCAACATGTCGCTTAGGCACCCACAAAAATCTTTGTAAGATACGTGTAAGTGTTGAGACATTATTTATATGATTTTCTGCCAAAAATTTGCAAGCTGTATTGGGATGCGTATTACACGTCAGAGGTCTCAAAGGTAAAGATAGGGGCTACGCTATGCTGCGCATGGCCTCGGTGCTCATCTCCATCACATTAGCCTTTCAGCCTGTGGTGGGTGACAACCCATTACCCCGGGACACAGGGCTAGTGTGACATCTGGGTTACCACAGTTATCTTCCCCAGGTAGCCATTTATCAACCACGAAAGGGAGGATGAACAGCTGAGTGGGCTGGCCGCCATCTTGCCCTGGCAGGCCAGTCACAGATGCCCGGAAATAACGGTACTACATAGACAATTTCAACCTAATCCAAGAACTGGATTCCTTTGTCCACTTGATCTTCGATATTATCCTGGAATGTTATCCTGCAAATACTGGAAAAACTGTTCAGAAAAAGGCTTCCTTACCTTTTTTTACAAGTTTGGTCTGGGTTACATTGTCCGTGAGGGGATGCGTGGTCATGTCAAATACCAGGAAGTTCTGCTTCTCTGTGGTGAGCACTCCCTTCTCCACCATGTTCTTGGCCAGCCTCTCCCGCACATTCCTGAGCTGGTATCTCAATTTGAGTGGGTTCCACGACTCCCCTTGGTGGAAATGAAATCAGCGGTTTCAATAGTTATAAGCAATTTCAACACTTGAAAAGGACATTTTGTCTTCCTCATTACTTTAAGACACCAACCACATTTAATAACAAGTAATTGCATCATAAGTCAGGCCGTAGCATACTGTGGTGGTGAAGCAGCAGGCAATGTAAGGGTCTAGTCTGGGCTTACTTGTTTATAAGATGACTTACCTGAAAGGAATTCAATCCAAGACTGAACTGTCTCAGGAGGCTCTGTATCTTTGATGTGCTTCAGTGCCTCATCAAGCAGCACATCAACCTTTTGGCTGCTCTGAGCGCAGGATGACCTAAAGGAGTCAATGTTCCTTTCAATGCTCCACATCCACATAAACATTTATCCAAAAACTATTGTATAGAGTAGTCTTTGATTTATCATACCTTAAAAAAATGGTTAAAGTTTTCACCAACACACACCTATCAAAGACATTGAAAAGGACAATAATATATTGGGACAAGAATAAGATTGCCAGGACATCTAATCTTGGGATCACTATTCATCGTCCATTAGACATTACCATAAACTTCCCCATGAATCAAATATGTATTATATAAGATGTACTCCTTCTAGTAAATTTTCATGACAAAATTGTAGTTAATGAGTAGGCAAGAGACAGGTGAGGAGGGCGTTACCCAGAGGATTATGTAATACTAGTTGTAACCCAAAGAAAAATATCCCGAGCTTACCTTACGGTTGAGGAGGGACTTGCGGCGCAGACCGGCCTTTTCAAGCTCCACTCTGCCCGCAGCGCCAGCTCTATCAGGATGCACCCGCGCAGACCGAGGATATGCAGTCATTCCAGAAGCTTGTGTAGCCCTAAATGAAATCATAAGTAAGAATCAGAATAGTTGGTTATTCTCTTACATA
Source organism: Chionoecetes opilio (assembly GCA_016584305.1). NCBI lineage: Eukaryota > Metazoa > Arthropoda > Malacostraca > Decapoda > Majidae > Chionoecetes > Chionoecetes opilio. The sequence continues at coordinate 3,476 of JACEEZ010012132.1, read as the reverse complement.
ATCAAATAGTGAACCATTGATAAAAAAAAGCATTTCTGGGCTTGCGAGTTAACCAAAAAAAGGATGACGCTGAAACAGCAGAAACTATGTATAAGGAAATTTCTTTCCTTTTTTTTTAAATCTTTTCAGGGTGATAATGCTATGCTAGCATTCCTTAAACAAGAATTCAATGATACAAGATCATTTATTTTTTACACTAATTCCCTGTATGAGCAATGCTTCATTAATGTTTTCGTACAGCAATACCTGCCTGTTTGTTTTTGCATAAATTTGTCCCTACGTAACCTTAATATGTCATCTTAATATGTACCCCTCCCGTGGTGTAGTGGGCTAGCACGCCTAGCTACGAATTTGCGGGCCCTGGTTCAAATCCGGGTCAGGACAGTCTGGTGGCAAACCCACCAGCACACCACATCCTATTTCGGTGAGGGTCGATAAATGGGTCCTAGGAAACCTGAGAGAAGGTAAATGTGTAACCCGGATGTCACACAAGCCCTGTGTCGCGGGGTTTAACGGGTTTGTCACCCCACATGCTCAAAGGTAATGCAACGGAGATGAGCAGCGAGGCAAAGCGCAGCATAGCATATTGCCCCCATCTTGACCTACATATACTGTACCGGCATATGGCGGCATGTTGGTCCGAGTGGGCCACAACATAACTTGGTCACGCATCCCTTCATTTGGTAGTATCTTACCTTTTTTGTCACACTTTAACCCAAGCATAAAAAGACGGAAGGTGTCAGTGGTCAGGTGGACAATAACATACATACCGCCCCATGTCACGGTGCCAGAATAATTGGTATTTTGTGTACCTCTTACGGGCACTCTTTGCCTTCAATATTTGGTTGTATGGTGTATTAATCCTGTCATTCAATAGAAACCAACTTTTCACTACAAACCATATCCATCAGAGAGTTAAATTACCAACCAAGATAGTGGTGGGTAGTTTGGTAGGTAAAAATTTACATATACTGTAACAGTTCTAGGTTAGGGTTACGTTTAGATTTAGTTAATTAGGATCAGATTAGGGAGTTAAGCACGCCACGCTGCTGGTCAGTCGCCCACTCAGATCCAGGACCCTGGTGCCGCGCCTGCAGATAGTCAGATGTCGCTTACACATCTACACTAAAACTGTATATATGCCCTTATATCTAATCACAACGTAAACTTTGTAACTTACACAAACCCCTCACATGTATCGGGTGTAGTATTCATTCTGGTGGAAAATGGGACTGGGATAATTAAAGTTCATACTTCCAGGGTATAATTCTATATGTGTCGTGCCCATACTCCACCCTTGGACACCATAACTAGCATGGAGCGACCTGGGGGAATGCGGGGACACTGGCATGGGGGATACATAATATGCGCTAGCAACACACACTGTTAGTTTTGAGTTAGGGTGTATTGTAAAATATCCCCGATGTAGGGAAAATTCTTGGATTTTCTTTGAGTCCAAAGACTGGTGAACCTGTACGATCGTCACAGGAATGATGAAACGAAGTGTTGAGAACCCCTCCAACCCGCTAGGAGGTTTTTAGGTTAGATTTGTTTAGGTTTAGGTTAGATTTGTTTAGGTTTAGGGTAGGTGATATTTGAGGTAGGAAGGTTAGATTTGGTTAGGTTAGGAGATTGGTTAGGTTAGATTTGGGAGGTTAGTTATCGAGGGTTAAGCCCCCGTAGGTTAGGTTAATTTTGGTTTGGCAAATTACCCTAGATCTTGAGAAATTACCTAGAACTAGGGACATTATCTAGACGTAGGGTGAATATAAACTCAAAATAACGTGTTTTCCGATGCATTATTGCTCCCCAACAAACACCCCGCATCCCCAGGTCCCAAGCTGTTTTGGGTAAGGGGGAGCGATGGGCAAACACTAGATTTAACTATCCATGTTGAAGCTCTCACCATGATATGCAAATACCAAAATATTTGTGCAAACCCGAGTGCCTGCAGATAAAAAAAATCCCGAAACTTTGGGGAATTCCTCTTAAATTCAAACATTTATTAATTTCAAGTTTCTGCGCAGTATATGTTCCTGATAGACATGAGAAGTATACAGTGGAAGCTCAGAGGTTGACGATGAATTAATATTATGTGACCTCGGCAGGGCTGGAAAAATGCGGTCCATAGCAAGGTTGAGCCCAGGGCATCGTGTCAGTCGGTGGAGGACCTATGTGAATTAGAGATGAATTATGTTCACTCAGTAATTCCTGAGGCAGGACATTTATGACAACTAATTTTCGAACAAGCTTGAAAGATAAGTATCCTCAAAACATAACAGGGTGCTCAAGACTGCATATCTACAGGGAAAATTAAAGGACAATAAAATGCCTGCTTGGCAAAAAAATTGATAATGCCATAAAATATACAGAAGCAGCATGTACTAAATCAAGAATACAATCGTGCGATATGTTTGAAAGGAAAGCAAAAACATTTTCATCCCACTTTCCCGTTTTGTTAGCGTCATAAACTGTGTTGCCTTGTGATAGTTTGATTCTTTTGTCTAAGTTTAAGTTTGAGGCTACGGCGTAATTCCCGTCCTGGAATGGCCTGCCTAAAGCTGGGTGATTCGTTGGGACTGGAAATATCCTGCGCCCCCAATTTTGACAGGTGACTCGGCCACGTAGGTTCGCAGCCCCGGGCCAGACTGCCACCTCCGAACCTCTCCTATTGCTTAAATCCCTATTTTGGCCTAATACCTGGTACACCCATCGCACAGTCTTAAGGGTGCCTGCTCACCCTTTGTCCCTTTAGGCCCAGTAGCGCACCCCCCCTCAGGGTGGGCCCCGTATCCTTGCAGTCCCGTCGTCTCCCTCCCCTCGCTGGAGTGCTCCCCGCTCCCCATCGTGTATTGTTCCTTTCCTTTTCTTTTGCCTCGCGGAACGTTCCTTCGCTGGATGAGCCCGTCTGGCGATTAAACTTGTCAGGCTTCCATTAAAACAGGAATAACACCCCAAAGCCAACGCATGAGGTGCCGGGTGCCAGTCGACATGCTCTGCCGTCAACACAGCGGCCTCCCCCCCCCCGACCGCCCGCCCCACCAAAGCCCCCTTTCCCCCACCTCGGCCCCGTAGGGGGCTACTGTACTAACTGAGCCCCTAGTCCTACCCATATCCCCCTACAAACCCAATTTTATATAAAAAATTTCTGGTATGGGCAAAAACGCATAACGGCTCATCGCCACCATAAAAAACGGAGAGGGAGGATAATTACCAACATTTTTTCTTGGCTGGGAAGGGCCCGTGATGGGGTGATAGTGGGGATAAGCCTTGCTGTATTTAAGTGTCTTGCCCCTTTTAGGGATGGCGACTATGGTAAAAATTGCCTTACTATGCGTTTTGCGAAGGCTTTCCCGCGACTATTCCTACCAGCTATTCACTATTTATCAAAGATCCCCTGCTTTTTGTTTCCTTTCCCCTCGCTCTTCTTTTTTATTGTAATCTTTTTCCCCTTACCTCAAAGGTTTTAAACATAC
>JACEEZ010012131.1:80000-86201 GCA_016584305.1 Chionoecetes opilio | reverse complement strand
CCCCCGGATTTTTTTTCATTTTGGAAAAATTTTTTGTTTTTTTGCGGTTTTAAAAAAGCCCAAAAATTTCCAAAATTTTTTTTTCCCGCCTTTTTTTTTTTCCCCCCCCTTTTGGAAAAGGGGCCAAAAAGGCAATGGAAATTTTTTGGTTTTTTAAAAAGGGAAATCTTTTTCCCTTTTATGCACTAAATCCTTTTTTGATATTCGTTAACCCCAAATTTTTTTTTTAAAATTTTTTGCTTTGATAGTTATTTGAGGTTATCTTTCCTATAGCATTACTTTACTTTATGGAATTGAATTTTTAATAGATTTCCTCCAGTCTATAGTTTGTCGAGGTCACTTTGTATGATTGCATTTTTCTCTAGTATTGCTTTACCGCCAAATTTGGGCCTCTGCAAATTTCGAATTTTAGATACAAGTCCGCTTCAGATCGTTTAAATATTCAGAAAAAAATGGGCCCCAAAAGACCGAGCCCTGGGGCACCCCTAGTAAATCAAAACCAACAGATTTTTCCCTTTTATTACTACCCGTTTTCGTTTTGAAACCCCAATCGCCAATCCATGAACTATTGCTCTCCCAAGCGGGGAGGGGATGAGGATGAGGGGGGGGGAGGGGGGAGGGGGGGGGGGAGGGGAAGGGGGGGGGGGAAAGGGGGAGGGGAGGGGGGGAGGGGAAAGGAAAAATCCAAAAAGGAAAAAAAAAGGGAAATACAAAAGGAAACCCAAACAGAAACAGACCGATAGTCCTTAAAAGGCGTTTGTTTTTAAATAAAACCTAACTAATATAAAGGAAAGGGGGTAGGAATTTTAAAGGTCCTCCCCACCCACCCATCCCTCCAGCCGAAACTGGCCGGAAAAGAAGTATACCATGGCAATAAGAAAAACACATGGAAAATTTGTGAGGAAAATTTTAAAAATGTAATCTATGGCCCCAACTACTATTTTTAGGGGTAGGGGTTTTGTGCTTGATAAGGTCTTTTTGTGTGTTTTGTAATGGGGGTGAACACAGTGTGGAGGGTTTAAGGGTGGTGCGGCAGCCCTTGCCGGCGCTTTTTTGGGAGGGGCAGTTCAATCAGGCCCCCCTCCGTTCAATCCCCGGGATTGTGTACTTTCCATGTGGACGCCGACACTTCAATGCCTTCCCGGGAGGGAGGAGGAAGGGGAGGAGGAGGGAGGGAAAAGGAAGAGGGGGGAGGAAAAGGAAAAGGAAAAGGGAAAGGAGGGGGAGGGGGGAGCGGGGGGGGGGAAAGGGGGGGGGGGGGAGGGGGAAGGGAAAACTAAAAATACATAGGATAAAAGACACCCCCGGACCTATTTTGGGCCTAATAGGGGTCTGTTGTACTAATACTACTCTTTTCACTACTGTAAGGGGAAAAAATTGAAAAATGATCCAGGGCCCTAAAAAAGTAGGAACAGGGAAATTCGTAGTGAGGAAAAGATAGGATATAAATTCTGACTACCTATCACATCACTACCGTCCGGGGGGACTATAAAATGCATTCGCAGGGCACTTTAAAACCTTTCTTTTCTGTGTGCTCAAATCTGTTTTTAAAAATAGTTATTGTGCTGCTTCGACAACATTTTTCGGTAACTGTTCCCTTCTCAGCAACTCTAACATTGAAATAATTTTTTCAGAGATCTGTGATGCAAGTTTACCGTTTATTTTTAAAAACCATTTTTTCTTGTTTTCCCTTTGAGGAGAAAGCTCGAAAGGTTCCTTGATTTTTGACATCAAACCTTTTAGGTTTTTAAAGGGGGTTTTCTATCAAGCCCCCACGGATTCTACGATCCTTTAAGGAAAACTTTAATTCCGCTCTCCTTCAAAAGATGAAATTTGCAAGATGGAATTTGTTGGTTCTCTTTGTTGCACTGATTCCAAATTTGGGCTTGATCTTTTAAAAAGGGCGACCAGAATTGAACGGATATTCTAGGTGCGGCCTCCCCAAGGACGTGTATAATAGTGTCATTTCTTCGGTTTTTTAGTTTAAAATTGCGTTTAATAAAAACCCAACATCATATTCGCCTTTTTACTGGCAGCTAGGGAATGGGATGGGGTTTTAAAATCATTCTGATGATGAACCTAAATCCCTTTTTCCTGCCCGTACTTCAGTTAAAGTTTTTTTGCATTTGATAAGTTATATTAGAGGTTTCGTTGCCTATTGCATTTCTTTACATTTATCAGAATTTTAATTGTAATAGTATTTATCACTCCAATCTATAGTTTTTCGAGATCAGTTGTATGGTTTTGCAGTTTTCTTAGATATCTTTAAACCCCCTAATTTGGTGCATCTCAAAACGATATTTTTTGCAGTGATTCTCAAACCGTGCGCCCCCGGCGCACTTGTGCGCCGTGGGGAATTTCCCCTAGAGCGCCGCGTAATTTTTTATAGAAGGGTATTTTCGCTTTGGGTCGCAGTTTTGTTTTTATATTTAAGATGGAAAATGTAAATGAAGAGTTAATTTCGACGAGCGCGAAGCGCTCGGGCCTCGGGTGGATACGGGATTTTTTTTTACTTTAAAGGGGCCAAAACCCGGGGCCCCCCACCCACCCGACCCTCCCGACGACCGACCGACCGTTTTATGCTTTTAAGAGCTTACATTTTGGAATCCCGCTTCCCATTGACCCAAACGGGCTTCGCCCTTGAATTTAATCCCTTTGTGTTTGACTGTTTTGTCTCACGTGAGGGATCAGCAGGGCGTGGCGCGTGCCGCGGAGGGGTGTCAGACAAGTTATCATGCATAGCGGGAAAAAAACGGTTTTACCGACAAGTTAAAAATTTGGTGTGGGGTTTGAGCCCCAAACCCCTAGAAAGTCCCCAAAATCAAACTCCGGGTGACGCCGCACGTGCGCACGGCGGGGGGTTTTTTACGGGCCGCTCGTCCCTCGCCGTTAAAGGGGTTTTTATTTTTTAACTAGGCAGGTAGAGCAAGGTCCTTTTTAATAATTTATAAGACTTTGGTTGATGGATAAAGTAAGAAATAGAGAATAAAAAAATAAGTTATTCATGCTTAAAAAAAATACTCCCGTTCCACCACAATACGTGTTGAACGAGTATGTACACGTATGTACCCAGTCTGAGCCGCAGCCTGCTGGTTTCTGAGTTACCAATTTAAAATAGTTTTATCACGCTTTTCATGGCATTTTTTTTTAGCGACATAAAAAAGGAAAAAGGATGATGAAAAAAAAATGATGCATACGTATATCAGTAGGCTTTATGCAAGTTTGACTTTTTGACGTGATTTACGTGAACCCTACGATAAAAAAACATGTAAAATTTGGGGCAACACACGTAGGCAGAGCGTTGGGTAGGACCTCCCGGGTAGGACCGTGAGCCTCAGAAAGTATCGTGTTGTGGTTTTAAATGAGGTCCAAGTTTTAAAAAAAAGGGATAAGACCTCTTTTAAAAAGCGAAAGTGTACAAGGCAATAGGGGGTAAAGTCGCAGTTGACATGAATCAAAACTAAATGTGTGAAGGCACCGAAGGCGAAGTAACAGTAAAAAACTTTTAAAAGTGAGTCCCTCGTCTGCCCTTTTGGGGAAATAAAAAAGTGAAGGACATTTAAAAATGAGCAAGTCGTACGGCCCTGCTGGCAAAGGAAGTGACAGTTGAAAGTGACCGTAGTCGTGCGGTCCGAGGGGCAAAGAAAAAGTGACGAGAAAGTGAGTTTTGCTCCGGGTCTGAGCGTGGTCAAACGACGACACGTGCCAGAAAAAGTAACCGCAGAAAGTCTTTCGCCTGTAAAAACGATTTTTTATTGGAGGGGGTTTCACTTGCTGTGATGTAAAAAATGGCCCAAAAGCCAAAATGTGTTGTTTGCGGCTTTTGATCTATCAAATAAATTTAGACTCCTATAAATTTTAAAGGAATTTAACAAAAAAACTAGTACCTCTTCAGAACCCTTATAGTTTACTTTAAAAGACTCTTGAAAGATAACAAACAACAAAGGTTTGGGTTTGAGAAAAAGGGAAAGGTAGCAAAAAGGCACAGAAAGCAAGCTTTTTGGGGGCAGGCATACAGCAAAAAAAATGAAACCCATTCAATTGCAGTCATATTTCCCTTCCAGCTTGTTGTCTGTGGTGAAAACTTTGTTTGGGGTGAGGCTGCAAATGAAGTAAAAAAATTTCCCCCCCCGCGACACGTTTGGGTAGACGAATCAAGGACTGTCGTCTGATTTTTGAAAAAGTGTGGTGAACTGTGAAAGGGGGAAAAAAATGATGCTTTAAAAGCGGATGAATCAACAAACATTGGAGGAAAACCTCAGTTCTAGTTTTCATCCGTTTGTTGCTGATAAAAAAATAACTAAAACATTTTTTGCTGCAAAGAGCTGGTGCAAACCACAGGAAAGGAGATATTTTCTACAGTAAACAAAATACTTGAAAAAAAAGGGACTTGTAGGGAAAAATTAGTGTGGGAAATTTTGCACAGATGGGTGTCATCCATGGTGGGGTCGGTAAAAGGTTTTGTTCCAGTCAAAAAGGAAACAAAAATTTTATTTCTAAACCCTTTTTTCTTTCACCGTGAAGCTCTTGCTGCAAAAACACTGAAAGAATTAAAATTTGTTCCTGATGATGTTTTGGAAAAAGTAAACTTTCTTAAAAAACAGACCAAAGAGTCAAGACTATTTTTTCCCTCTTTGTGAAAAATGGGTCTCCTCACGAAGGTTTTTTCTCCAAACAGAATCCGGTGGTTATCAAGAGGCAAAGTGTTAAACCCGGGGCATGAAGAGAGAGGGGGGGAAAAAAAAAAAAAGCTCCTTTTTTTTACCCCCGAGGAGAAAACTGAATTTTGCGAAACTTGCGAGAAATTTTGGAGTGCAAAACTAGCTATTGGCAATATTTTAACTCTGAACAAGGTTAAAACAAGTATGAAGGAAGAAATGAAAATTATGGTAACATTTCTGACAAAATGAAAACCTTTGGGGAAAAAAAAATTTGGCTCTGGAAGAAAGGGGGAGTGAAGGGAGATTGACTGTTTCAAAGACTGCTAAACAAATATACAGACTTGTTTCCCCTCATTAAGCAGCAACGTGGAAAGCGGAAGGAAATAAAAAAAAATTTCCCCAAATATATCTATTTAAAGTTTTGATGGTGGAGATCCATTCGTTCACGATACCCTTTAGCAAAACCCAACTTTGCATCCTTGAAGAAAGAACTAAACAACATCCGTAATGACCCCCAATAAAAATGCAAATATGGATATGACATAGAAAGCTTCTGGATTCAAATGGAAAAAAGAAACCCCACATATACCCAAAAAGGGCCCCCAAAAACTATTGCAATTTTCAACCTCCCTTTTTTTTTTTTGTGAAAGGGATTCTCAGCCCCCACAAATATAAAAACAAGAAAAGGAAAAAATTCTGGGGGTTGAAGAGGAAAGAGGTGTGTCTGTAACGTCCTCCTAACATAAGCGGATATGCAACTCCAGGGAGGGACACGTGTCCCAGGGTCAGTATGTTATTTTTTATAAATTTTAGTTTATTTACACATTATTTTTTTAGTCCCCTTCCTTTATATATATATATATAAATATTATATATTATTTTATATATATATTTATTATATATTAAAATTTAATATATTAATATATATATATATTATAATATATAAAATATTAATATATATATTAAATTTTTTATTTTTAAAAAAAAATATATATAATATATATATTATTTAAAATTATATAATATAAAATATTATAATAATATAAAAAATATATAATATATAAAATATATAATATAATATTTAAATATTAAATTTAAATAATATTCAATATATATTAATATTAAATTTATATATATAATATATAAATATAATATATATATATTATATTATATAAATTTAAAATATATATTATATATTATTATAATATTAATATATATATATATATATAATATATATATATATATATATATATAAATAATATTATTATATATAAAATTAAAAATATAATATATAAAAATATAAAATATATAAAAAATAAATATTTTATATAAATATATATTTTATTATTTAAAATCATAATTAATAATATATATTATATATATATATTTTATAATTTATATATATATATTATATAATATATATATTTATATTATAATATATATTTAAAATATATATTATATATAATATATATATAATATACTGCTGCGGGCCCCCGAAGTCCAAAAAATCTGTGCGCCCCCCCCCCCCAGTGAAATTTTT
>JACEEZ010012131.1:70000-75000 GCA_016584305.1 Chionoecetes opilio | reverse complement strand
AGGGAGTCGAAAAATTATATTATTCAGCACTCAGTGCAAGGTACTACCAGGCTTTTGCCCCGGACTAATGTGCTGTAGATTATCCCAGGGTGATTGGGGACGGGCCGGTTTTGTTTTCTACTGGTGCATGGATGTGGACCTCTGAGGAAAGTTTGTCAAGATCCTTCCGATGGTCGTTTTCTTTCCAAAACAAACACACAAACTTTCGCGTCGTTATACAGATCATTAGTACATAAATATAGTTCCCCGTAAGTTAGTGGTAAAGGGTATGAGCGATTTATGTCAACATAGGAAAACAAACAAAATTTGCTTTGTTCAAAATTATTCATCGTCATCGCTTCAAAATCAGTTTTTCACCCCTTTTGTTAACTTGAAATTCAATAACTTCCCCCTCGACTGTGATGTCTCCACCATCCAATTCAACAAGATAAGGTTAACTGATCAGTGGTCGGCGACTGTCATTCTCCTAAACCGTGACTTTCCTTCTTCTAAACCTACTCCATTTCCCCTTCTAATCCTTTTATCCACTGAGTTTTTTTTCCTAGTTAATATCTTCCCGATTCGTTCATAAAAATTCTCAAAATTCTGATCCACTATCTATTCTTTTCACTATCACTTCTCGCCACCACTATCGGCTGCCTCCAAAAAAAATTTCGAAAAGCTCCGCTTTGCTGATCCTGTAGCCTTAATTGGACACTTTCAGGTCGTTGAGCTGATATAATAAAACATTCGCAAGGCAGGGGGATGTTAGACCAAAAAATCCTGGTCGTTGTTTCCTTCAAAATGTAGCTTGTAGTTATCCACAATTTATTATTTAAAACGTCTTTCTGCACGACTCATTTCGATATCACTGACAATATCCACTTCCACTTCATGAACAAATAACTTAACAAAAAAATAATTCGATCTCATTCAACCAGTGCGTATACTCCTGTCCAAACTGCCCGGATGACTGTTTCGCATTGTCAACTCAATTAAGAATATTACATGTCCCTGAATATTCACTCACTTAACTCGAACTAACTTGAATGAATGTTTGATTATTTTTTTGCTAAAACAATTGTATAATATAACAAAGCCTTATCAATAGTTTTGCAGTATTGAAATGGAAAAATACCCCGAATATCACTCCCATCCTTGCAGTATTTCCATTCATCAAAACTCATATATCAAAGTTTCACGTATACTTTCAACAATAACCAATATTTTCTCACATACAGTTTTGGGAGTATTTATAGTTTTTTTATTTCATATAAAGAACTTGGCAAGAGCCATAAACGAGAGAAGCTCCGGAATATAAATCTAGCCAAGAAAGTAACCCGTACAAAGGGGTAAACCATATTTGTTTCTGAGGTGTTTTAAAAAAGATACATGAAGAAAAACTGTGGGGGACTAAGCAATGAATTAGCGATGTGCCCAAGTTCATCATTTTTATCAGTCATTCTGTAACGCCATGAGGATGATGTTTAAGAATCATGGCAGTTCTGAAGATCTGAAGACGGAGATCTGAGTCACATTGATGTTGGAAAATCTATAAGTGTCTGCGCTGGTTAGATTTTGCTTGCAGGGTGGTTGATACTAACAAAATGAAATGGACCAGGAAATACTTGATTGTAATGTGGCTCCTCGTTAAATTGTATTTTTCATTTGGGGCCTACATTTGTTTTGCGTTGGAGTTAACCCCATTATTTGGGAGAGGGTTGAGTGACCGCATTTAGTGATCAAGGGTACGTAATTAAAGAGCGTCTAGTTCCTACGAGTCACGGGTTTAATTAGCAACCACGACGAAAGGACAAAGTGGATGGGTGGTTTAATGAAAGCCTCGGTAAAGGGGAGGAAGAAGTGAAGGCGGTGGAGAGTAACGGGGAGGAAAGGAAAGAGAGAAAGAAAAGGGTTAGAGATGGAGGGGTGTGAAGGAAGGCGATAAGGACTTTGGAGAGCAAGGAAGGTCAACAAATGTTATTTGCTGCATTAAAGATTCACAATAGTCACATTCTAATTGTTTAGTCCCGCGTTGTGTCACTGTACGAGCATCATAAAGTGTTTGTGAATGTTGTAACTCCCGTAGGATTGAGAAAAATGTTGTATATCGGCCCGTGTGTCAGCTGCGAGTGATAAATGCTGGCATGACACCAACCTGTACTAGACAGAGCCATTATGTCTGTCACGTACAGGCAAAGTATGAATATATTGAGGGAAAGGGAAAACAAATTTACATACAGGGCAAGCAGCTAGTTAATGCATTTACGAATGAGTAAGCAGAGTGACTTTTTCTACAGCTTGAATAGCAACATACGTGGGAAAAGGTTAACTTCTTATGCTCTTAACCCCTTGAGATCCAGAACGTAATTTCCATTTAATCTGGTACCTTTAGAGATTTTTAGTGATTTGAGCAATATTTTTTANCTACTGTCATCAGCCCCTCCCATTACTTTATTTTTCTAGTTCTCCACCTCTCTCCTTCCCTCCGTTTCTCTCATCCTACCTCTCTTCCTCTCGGCTTGTATCTCCTGTACACCTCACACAAAAGCGCTAAAGGGAAGCCTGTCTCTTTCCATCATTGTATGTGCATCAATTGGAGCTAATTTAATGGCTCTTAATCAGGGAAAAGTTTATTTTTTGTGTTATTTTATCGTTTATTTGTGAAGGGAAAGGATAGGGACGGTATGCAGATGGGAAGAAACTCTTAATCTGAGAGTAATATGGGTTTGGGAGTGCAAGAAGGAGAGTATTTCAGAGGAAGGATGGAGCAAAGGATTAAGGATGCTATTTTCGATCTCGTGAAAACTCAATCACAATATTCAGGAACTTCAAGTTGTTGTTAGTCAGCACCAACCAGATTATTCCATGGTGAATATGCCTCAATACACTTCTAAGATCTCATTACTAATTTAATACTGAGCAGATGATTCTTATATAATTTCAGTCTAGTTCATTGAATCACACAAAACAATCAGCTTAAATGCTAACGATATGTAATCTCCAAAACATCAAAGTCAACCTGATACCCACTCTAATATACTTTTGCCTTCAATTTCCTGTAAAATAGAATGAAATAAAAATAATTGCGTTTTTTTATTTCAGTTGTTATGAAATCATGGACATATTATTTTGTCCTTGACATTCTTTTATAAGTCACATTATTTATTTAAAAAATTTTTTCCGCTTAATCAGCTTAAATTACACGATTATATTCTGCATGGACTCAACGCTCCGGCGTTTTTGTATGAACATATTTTTGTATGAGCTCTTTGATGGTTGGGCGCACCTGAGTGAGTGCAGTGCGCAACCGCCAGATGGTGTCTTTGACGGTGTACATGCATACGTACACACGTCCCGGCGGCATATTCCCGTTTTCTGGAAGAGTATGTGGCATTTACTCTTGAACACGTCAGGTTAGGTTAAGTTAGGTTACGGATAGGGTAGGTTAAGATCACCTGATCAACCCCAAGGTAAATTTGTGTAGGAATCACAATGAGGGTATTTACGAGAAAATCCTATGGTTAGTTTCGGAGCTACAGCCAAGCGTCTTCACTCGGAAACCACATACTCCCATAGAGACCGGGAATATGCGTCCCGGCGTTAGCTGAGTGCCATATATTTAGATATTACCTCAGTGATCATGAGGGAGTCTGAACTAAGATTATATTTATTCATGCACTGCAATTCTGGCAGAGGTACCTACCAGGCGTTGCCCCGGTCACTAATGTGCTGTAGATATCATCCCAGGGTGACTTGGAGGGAGCACGGGGCCGGTTTGTTTTCTACTCGTGCATGGGATCTGGACCTCTGAGGAAAGTTTGTCAAAGATCCTTCACGATGTGTCGATTTCGTTCCAAAACAAACACACAAACTTTCGCGATCGTTATACAGATCACTGAAAATATAGTTTCGCGTAAGTTAGTGGTGACAAGTGGTATGAGCGATTTATGTCAACATTAGGAAACTACGAACTTGCTTTGTTCAAAATTATATCATCGTCATCGCTTCAAAATTAGTTTTCACTCCTTTGTTAACTTGTAATTCAATAACTTCCCCCTCGACTGTGATGTCTCCACCATCCAATTCAACAAGATAAGGTTAACTGATCAGTGGTCGGCGACTGTTCATTCTCCTCAACCGTGACTATTCCTTCTTCTAAACCTACTCCATTTCCCCTTCTAATCCTTTTATCCACTGAGTTTTTTTTCCTAGTTAATATCTTCTCCGATTCGTTCATCAAAATTCTCAAAATTTCTGATCCACTATCTATTCTATTCACTATCACTTTCTCGCCACCACTATCGGCTGCCTCCAAAATTCATTTCGAAAAGCCTCCGCTTTGCTGATCCTGTAGCCTTAATTGGACACGTTCAGGTCGTTGAGCTGATATAATAAAACATTCGCAAGGCAAGGCAGGGATGTTAGACCAAAAAATCCTGGTCGTTGTTTCCTTCAGAATGTAGCTTGTAGTTATCCACAATTTATTATTTAAAACGTCTTTCTGCACGACTCATTTCGATATCACTGACAATATCCACTTCCACTTCATGAACAAATAACTTAACAAAAAAATAATTCGATCTCATTCAACCAGTGCGTATACTCCTGTCCAAGCTTGCCCGGATGACTGTTTCGCATTGTCAACTCAATTAAGAATATTACATGTCCCTGATATATCACTCACTTAACTCGAACTAACTTGAATGAATGTTCGATTATTTTCTTGCTAAAACAATTGTACTAATATAACAAAGCCTTATCAATAGTTCTGCAGTATTGAAATGGAAAATACCCTGAATATCACTCCCCATACCTTGCAGTATTTCCATTCATCAAAACTCATATTCAAAAGTTTCACGTATACTTTCAACAATAACCAATATTTTCTCACATACAGTTTTGGCAGTATTCATAGTTTTTTTTATTTCAATATAAAGAACTTGGCCAAGAGCCATAAACGAGAGAAGCTCCTGGAATATAAATCTAGCCAAGAAAGTAAACCCGTACAAATGGGTAAA
>JACEEZ010012131.1:0-65000 GCA_016584305.1 Chionoecetes opilio | reverse complement strand
GTATGTGCAGTGTAAAGCCTTAACATTTCGGGAGCCCATACAGCCCAAAATTGCCCAAAATTGCCCAAAACAACCCAAATAGTCCAAAATTGCTCAAATAGCCTAGAATAGCCCAAATAGGAGACAAAGAAATAACGTGCTAAGGGAGAGGTGAGAGGTCATCTCCATCGATGAGGTGCATGTTGGCTGGCAAGAGGCGAAAACATTCGGGGAGGACGAGGACGAGGAACGAGATAGAAGGAAATAAATAAGAGAGAAAGAGAAAGAAATATAGAAAGAAAGGATATAGAAAGGGAAATAGAAAGAAATGGAGAATGGAAAGAAAATGAACAGAAAGGATAAAGAAATAAAGAGAGAGAAGGGGCGAAACAGCCGTCTGCCCACCCGCCACCCTGCTAATCCAGGTGGCGGCATGAAGGAAATCTGGTTCATGGGAAGAAAATGTATTGCCACGGAAAACTGGGTCGCAGAATGACCCTAACTACATCCTCAAGGTTATTAGAGGATGAAACTAGAAAAAAACCTAGAAAATATCACATTAATTATTAATGAATGAACTATAAAAATACCTAGAAAAAATACATTCATAGCAGAGAAGTTAAAATAAAATATGATAAATAAAGAAAGAAAGAAAAAAACACGACCGCAATCAAATACTCGTTAAAAAATTTGGATAAATAATTTCTTTTAAGGTTTCTTAATGTTTGCAGCTTTATAAAATCACAAATTTCATCACAATACAGAACTACCGTATATTCTACAAAAATAAAAGTGCAAGTCTTTTATTGCAGAATGAAACTATCTTATTTTTCCTTGTTCTAGATGTAAGACAAACTAGAATGCATCTAAGAAAAGGCCAAGTGATACATGTTAGAAAACAGGAGAAAAAAAATAAAAGAAAAAAATGGGGACGGAATCTAACCAGACAAGACCACTACAACATCTTCCTATTTTTGCTGTGAAGTGTTTTTGACATTTAATAATTTTAGTCTTAATAAACCATCTCGAGCAATTGAATGAGCTTGATATACAACATGAATAAGAAAAATATGATGATTCAGAACACATGAAGCATACTAAGACATCAACAGATAAAATAGATGTAATATACAAGAGATACAATACACTCACATATTTCTCCGTGAGTGTATATAAAGGAGTATAAATAAATGAAGGAATGTTATTGGCGTGAAAGAAAATACCCCGGAATACTTGAAAGCGAGGGAGTATGGAAGGTCAAGAGAGAAAGTGTGTGCAATAGTATAGAGAGGAGAAAATAGGTGACTGTTCTGTGGTGGACAATAGTATATAGAGGAGAAAATAGGTGACTGTTCTGTGGTAGACAATAGTAAAGAGAGGAGAAAATAGGTGACTGTTCTGTGGTAGACAATAGTAAAGAGAGGAGAAAATAGGTGACTGTTCTGTGGTGGACAATAGTAAAGAGAGGAGAAAATAGGTGACTGTTCTGTGGTGGACAATAGTATATAGAGGAGAAAATAGGTGACTGTTCTGTGGTGGACAATAGTATAGAGAGGAGAAAATAGGTGACTGTTCTGTGGTGGACAATAGTATATAGAGGAGAAAATAGGTGACTGTTCTGTGGTGGACAATAGTATAGAGAGGAGAAAATAGGTGACTGTTTCTGTGGTAGACAATAGTATATAGAGAGAAAATAGGTGACTGTTCTGTGGTGGACAATAGTATAGAGAGGAGAAAATAGGTGACTGTTCTGTGGTGGACAATAGTATATAGAGGAGAAAATAGGTGACTGTTCTGTGGTGGACAATAGTATATAGAGGAGAAAATAGGTGACTGTTCTGTGGTGGACAATAGTATAGAGAGGAGAAAATAGGTGACTGTTCTGTGGTGGACAATAGTGTAGAGAGGAGAAAATAGGTGACTGTTCTGTGGTGGACAATAGTATATAGAGGAGAAAATAGGTGACTGTTCTGTGGTGGACAATAGCGTAGAGAGGAGAAAATAGGTGACTGTTCTGTGGTAGACAATAGTGTAGAGAGGAGAAAATAGGTGACTGTTCTGTGGTGGACAATAGTGTAGAGAGGAGAAAATAGGTGACTGTTCTGTGGTGGACAATAGCGTAGAGAGGAGAAAATAGGTGACTGTTCTGTGGTGGACAATAGTATATAGAGGAGAAAATAGGTGACTGTTCTGTGGTAGACAATAGTATAGAGAGGAGAAAATAGGCGACTGTTCTGTGGTGGACAATAGTATATAGAGGAGAAAATAGGTGACTGTTCTGTGGTGGACAATAGCGTAGAGAGGAGAAAATAGGTGACTGTTCTGTGGTAGACAATAGTGTAGAGAGGAGAAAATAGGTGACTGTTCTGTGGTGGACAATAGTAAAGAGAGGAGAAAATAGGTGACTGTTCTGTGGTGGACAATAGTAAAGAGAGGAGAAAATAGGTGACTGTTCTGTGGTAGACAATAGTAAAGAGAGGAGAAAATAGGTGACTGTTCTGTGGTGGACAATAGTAAAGAGAGGAGAAAATAGGTGACTGTTCTGTGGTGGACAATAGTATAGAGAGGAGAAAATAGGTGACTGTTCTGTGGTAGACAATAGTAAAGAGAGGAGAAAATAGGTGACTGTTCTGTGGTGGACAATAGTATAGAGAGGAGAAAATAGGTGACTGTTCTGTGGTAGACAATAGTATAGAGAGGAGAAAATAGGTGACTGTTCTGTGGTAGACAATAGTATAGAGAGGAGAAAATAGGTGACTGTTCTGTGGTAGACAATAGTATAGAGAGGAGAAAATAGGTGACTGTTCTGTGGTAGACAATAGTAAAGAGAGGAGAAAATAGGTGACTGTTCTGTGGTAGACAATAGTATAGAGAGGAGAAAATAGGTGACTGTTCTGTGGTGGACAATGGTATAGAGAGGAGAAAATAGGTGACTGTTCTGTGGTGGACAATAGTGTAGAGAGGAGAAAATAGGTGACTGTTCTGTGGTGGACAATAGTAAAGAGAGGAGAAAATAGGTGACTGTTCTGTGGTGGACAATAGTGTAGAGAGGAGAAAATAGGTGACTGTTCTGTGGTGGACAATAGTAAAGAGAGGAGAAAATAGGTGACTGTTCTGTGGTGGACAATAGTATAGAGAGGAGAAAATAGGTGACTGTTCTGTGGTGGACAATAGTGTAGAGAGGAGAAAATAGGTGACTGTTCTGTGGTGGACAATAGTATAGAGAGGAGAAAATAGGTGACTGTTCTGTGGTAGACAATAGTAAAGAGAGGAGAAAATAGGTGACTGTTCTGTGGTAGACAATAGTAAAGAGAGGAGAAAATAGGTGACTGTTCTGTGGTGGACAATAGTATAGAGGAGAAAATAGGTGACTGTTCTGTGGTGGACAATAGTGTAGTGAGGAGAAAATAGGTGACTGTTCTGTGGTGGACAATAGTGTAGAGAGGAGAAAATAGGTGACTGTTCTGTGGTGGACAATAGTGTAGTGAGGAGAAAATAGGTGACTGTTCTGTGGTGGACAATAGTGTAGAGAGGAGAAAATAGGTGACTGTTCTGTGGTGGACAATAGTGTAGAGAGGAGAAAATAGGTGACTGTTCTGTGGTGGACAATAGTATAGAGAGGAGAAAATAGGTGACTGTTCTGTGGTGGACAATAGTGTAGAGAGGAGAAAATAGGTGACTGTTCTGTGGTGGACAATAGTATAGAGAGGAGAAAATAGGTGACTGTTCTGTGGTGGACAATAGTGTAGAGAGGAGAAAATAGGTGACTGTTCTGTGGTGGACAATAGTGTAGAGAGGAGAAAATAGGTGACTGTTCTGTGGTGGACAATAGTATAGAGAGGAGAAAATAGGTGACTGTTCTGTGGTAGACAATAGTAAAGAGAGGAGAAAATAGGTGACTGTTCTGTGGTGGACAATAGTATAGAGAGGAGAAAATAGGTGACTGTTCTGTGGTGGACAATAGTGTAGAGAGGAGAAAATAGGTGACTGTTCTGTGGTGGACAATAGTATAGAGAGGAGAAAATAGGTGACTGTTCTGTGGTAGACAATAGTAAAGAGGAGAAAATAGGTGACTGTTCTGTGGTAGACAATAGTAAAGAGAGGAGAAAATAGGTGACTGTTCTGTGGTGGACAATAGTATAGAGAGGAGAAAATAGGTGACTGTTCTGTGGTGGACAATAGTATATAGAGGAGAAAATAGGTGACTGTTCTGTGGTGGACAATAGTATATAGAGGAGAAAATAGGTGACTGTTCTGTGGTGGACAATAGTGTAGAGAGGAGAAAATAGGTGACTGTTCTGTGGTGGACAATAGTGTAGAGAGGAGAAAATAGGTGACTGTTCTATTCTGGCCACTCACATAAGGAACTTCGCAGGAACTGACATCAGAGTAAATTAGATTGATTGATTTAATGCCAAAAAAAGAGATAAATGTGCCAGACATCAGAGGTCATATGGCACTATGGCAAAGCATAAAAAGGGGAGGGGTTATAGAGAAGTAGTGAAACGGTGAGTGAAGGGGGAAGGAGCGGAATGATAGAGCAGGATGGTTAGATCAGATGAAGGATGTGGATTTGTTGGAGGAAGGAGGTTAAATTCTTCAGTGCAAATTAGAAAGGAAAAGGATTACAGAGGAAATTAACGTTATATCTCACTTATACATGTAAAAGAAAAAAATATTAGAATATGTTAAAAGATGTAGGGATGGCTAAAGGACAGACAAAAATTTGGATGAATGAAATATATAGCACCCATTCCTGCATTCCTATACCGTGCAGTTGTTCTCATGCTTCAGTCAGAGGTGGAATGCAGGAATGGGTCATATATTTTTCATACATCCCAATTCTTGTTTGTGTTAATTGAATTTTTTGTTTTTTTATTACTTGCTTCTCATATTTTTTCACACATATACATTTTCCCCCTTTTGTAAGCTGGCACTTTTACTGTGTCTACTTTTCTCGTTCGACCCTGTGTTCCTGTAATTAGAGGGTAACTTTAAAGGATAGGTATAAGTATCTATACATAACATTTTTGCTGGGTTTAACTTTGCTGTAGCTCCTTGCTGCAATACTTTATGTAAAAGTAAAACATTTCAACCCCCCCCCATCCCTACATAGCAACTTCTACCGCAATCCCTGATAAAGCACACACACACACACACACACACACACACACACACACACACACACACACACACACACACACACACACACACACACACACACACACACACACACACACACACACACACACACACACACACACACACACACACACACACACACACACACACACACACACACACACACACACACACACACACACACACACACACACACACACACACACCACACACACACACACACACACACACACCACACACACACACACACACACACACACACACACACACACACACACACACACACACACACACACACACACACACACACAAAACCTATGATCATAAATTATTTTTTATGACAGGTGGAAAAGTTTCACTGCAAGGAACACTAAACAAACTTCTTTCTACTATTTTTTACTGAATTCCGATTTTCTGAACTGATTTCAAGGTTCGGTAATATCAACGTAATAAATTGTTCACAGTTGACCGATCACCCGTAGTATAGCCATGAATAAAGGATTTAAGATTGTCGATAAATGGCTTGTCAAATATAGATCGACTTTTTCTATAATTCCGGTGTGAGCATTGGGAACAGTATTTTATAGGAGCAATTAAATAGGAGTATATAAATAGTAATTATATATAGGAGTAATATAGGATTAATTCATTATGAGTATAGGAGTAAGTTATATAAGAGTTGAATTCAAAATTAGAAGAAAAAAACCTCATCATCTCTTTATTATTGATTTTTTTTTAACACACCAAGTTAATTGACCAGGCATCGCTTTACCAGCTGTCATTGATGGTAGCTTAATGAATAGTTATTTTTTTCTCGTTTATCTTTTCCACTTCTCTGGTAAGATTGCCCCGAAAACTTAAACTTTTATCGTTTCCATTGCCTCTGTATATGTAAGAGTTAATTAGGTTACATAGTTCCCATAAGCAGCGTCGTACGAATTAAAAAGTTTGTTATCAACTTTTTCCTTAATATTCCTTTGAAATACTGCTACTACTTCTACTGCTATTACTACTATCATTACTTATACAACAGTTACTACTAGTACAACCACTGCAAGTCATCCACTATCATTGCTCCTGCAGCTACTACTTCTACTGCTATTACTACTATCATTACTTATACAACAGCTACTACTAGTACAACCACTGCACGTCATCCACTATCATTGCTCCTGCAGCTACTACTTCTACTACTATTACTACTATCATTACTTATACAACAGCTACTACTAGTACAACCACTGCAAGTCTTCCACTATCATTGCTCCTGCTGCTACTACTTCTACTGCTATTATTACTATCATTACTTATACAACAGCTACTACTAGTACAACCACTGCAAGTCTATTACTTCTATAGTAAGTCTATTACTAATATTACTTCTACTGCTATTACTACTATCATTACTTATACAACAGTTACTACTAGTACAACCACTGCAAGTCATCCACTATCATTGCTCCTGCAGCTACTACTTCTACTGCTATTACTACTATCATTACTTATACAACAGCTACTACTAGTACAACCACTGCACGTCATCCACTATCATTGCTCCTGCAGCTACTACTTCTACTACTATTACTACTATCATTACTTATACAACAGCTACTACTAGTACAACCACTGCAAGTCTTCCACTATCATTGCTCCTGCTGCTACTACTTCTACTGCTATTATTACTATCATTACTTATACAACAGCTACTACTAGTACAACCACTGCAAGTCTTCCACTATCATTGCTCCTGCTGCTACTACTTCTACTGCTATTATTACTATCATTACTTATACAACAGCTACTACTAGTACAACCACTGCAAGTCTTCCACTATCATTGCTCCTGCTGCTGCCACTACTACTGTTGCTTCTCTCATAGCTAATACTGTGGAAATTATCCACCAAACACCCTCTCATAATTGGTAGAGTGGTGGTTTGTCCCCCCCCCCCTAGTGAGGGAGTTATTTTCCGCTCGTCATAGGAGGGTGCGTATAGGGATGTGTATATATAATTTAAATGGTAATGGGTATTATTTAAGGTAATTTAAGTGAATGATAAATACTGGGATAGAATAATTGAACATTCCCAGTAATATTAAACATTTGCACCTTATAATTAGCACCTTGATTGGAGCGACTGGCTATTGGTCGCCGTCATTTAAATTTGCACCAATTGAGGTGGTCCACCTGCCGCCTACCTAAAGGTGACACGTGTAATTTGTGGTGGCCGCCACCAGCCGCCCAATTACGGAGATCAGTAAGCTCTAGACCCTTCGAGGAGTAACATCTATTGATCTAATATACGTGCTTGTCTATAAGTACAAGTACAGCACACTACCAGCTCCCATCGAGTTAATATCTCTTCTCTGATTATAACGAAGAGATTTGTACATACGTTAATTGTACATATAAGTGATAAACCAATAGGACTTGTCTTAGCGACATTGCAAATATCAGTGCCGCGTCTATTAAGCCCGAATAGCTTTTTTGACGCCAACCACAATAACGCCTCCACCTTCGTCATTCACGGGCGGCCCTGATCACGCGCTACCACTTCGGATCACAAGGACAGGCAGTGTTAATACAAGCCTACAGCCATTTCAAACCAATATCCACCAATAAGTATCCTAGTTAGTTGATTAGCTAGTGTATTGAGTCGGGATGAGATAGACATGGGTTTGCTTGATTAGGTAAGACCTCATATTAAATATATGTATGATATAAATTCCCACAAATACTGAATTTTAGTCAAGCTTTTTGCATGCGTGCGTGCTAGCGTACGTGCGAGCGCATGTATTTATCCATGTGTATGATATCATAAAATAAATATTTTGAGAGATAACAGGCAAGAGAAGCACAGTGTTGTTTGCATGTATTTCGTGTCATGGGTACGCTGCATAGTTTTCCCTCTAACTTTACAGATAACCTTTTAACTTATTTACATGAGCGTAGGAGTTAGTACAGAAACAAATACAAACGCAATCTAAATCATAGTCTTTACGGTGTGCAGAAAAGTCCACTCAAGAAAATTCTACCAACGAAAATTCCACCCAGAAAATTCCACCCAAGAAAATTTCACCCATGTAAATTTCCACCCAAGAAAGTTCCACCCACAAATGATAAATGGTAATAATGCATACAACATGTTTTAAAAACTTTCATTTTATTGCTTTACTTTCCAGACAACCAAAATGGTCCCAGGGTTAAAAACCAGGTTAAAAACGAGGTTTAAAAATTAAGGCAGACATAAACTACTTTTTCATTGTATTTTATTTAGAGCTTAGTTTAATGAAGATTATGTGCAACGCCTTTCAGAAACTCCATGATGTCTCCACGATTGTTCTCCACGAGGGTTTTCAGTCTTTTGTTTATAGTCATGTATTTTTTTCGTTTTTGACTCATCTCCTCTTCGGACGTGCAATCATTTTGTTTGTGTGAGGGCTTCTTTTTGTAGTGCATCACAAAGCTTCCACAAATTCGGGTGCCTACTTGTTATAGACGCTCTTAGTGCACTGTGAAAACCTTCTACAGCATTATTAGTTCTAAGTTGGTCATTCAGAGTACGCTCTCGTACGTTCCACACTTCAATTGGGAAAAGAGGTTCTACTCTTCTTCGTCGTTCGCCCCTTCCCCGTTGAATACCAATGCAGGCGCCTTCAAAGTATGTAATGAATTCAGCTGGTATAGCGTCATCATCAGACAGAAGCTCGAATGCATCAACAACGTCCTCGAACGGTAGAAATGCCAAGCCACTAAAGCATTTTATTTTAAGAGCAAAAGAAGGGTCATTGTTGTACTGCTCTTTTTTTACCAATTTGACATATCTTCCGTCAACAGGAATGACCAAAATGAAACAAACAACCAAAAACTACAGCACTGTGAAAAACCGTTGTGAAAGCAGTGTGTACAGCTATCTCAAAATCCATGATGAACTGGTCGACTATTTGGACGTAAGTTGAAAATAGCCGAAAAAAGTCTTCGATAGGTAGCTTCTTTTTTATTAGGAAGCAAAGCAAACACACGTGGGAGACATGAATCATTAATGATAGCATGAACGGTAAAAAGCTGGGTCCAAAGGTTTGGTGCTGCTTTGAATGTTCCATCACAAGCCCATGAGTTACTTGTTGCTAATTCATCCAAGCCAGAATCTGTTGCAAATATTAGTATTCGATGCACGTCATCAATGCCACTATCAAACGCCAAGAAACTGGAACCATCAGCAAGATATTTAAATGAATCAGGGATTTCATATCCAGTGCGACATGCTGGAAGTGCAGGATATCCTAAAGCAGTCCGTCGCCAGTTTTGAATAGTCCTAGAAAGCGTGTTAATATTTTGCAATTGCGATCTAGCTTCTTCCTGAAGTGCTTGTGTAGCACCTGCTATTAATTATCTTGTTGATATTGCACAACCCGCATGCACTGCATCGCGCATCGAATTTACTGCAATCCGTGCTTCTACTTTAGCACATGAAGCCGGATGAGTATGACTTCCTGAACGAAACACTGAGACGGGCTCGTCACAGTTGTAAGGCGTGTGAATACGGGCCTTGCAGCCTGTATAAACCGTGCACCCACGGGCCGTGGGTGGGTGGGGGTGTGGGGGTGTGTGTGGGTGGGTGTGTGTGTGTGTGTGTGTGTGTGTGTTTTCTGTCCATCCAAAAGAGGTGAAGGGGATAAGGTTATAAACAGGAAAATGATGACTTCTTTGTGAGAGAAGGAGTAATGAACACAGACAAGGGTTTACTGATCGTGGCATTGGTGAGCGAGAGAAAAAAAAGTGGAGAAATTCAGGGAAAATAAGGAATGGGAACTTTTTCTTGGGATTTTTAGGTCATATATTTCTGGGATTTATATTTTTTCATGGGATTTCTAGGTCAAATTGAAATGATATACATGACCTAATATTGTATTTCTTAGCTTTGCATGTCACTTTTTGATACTGTGTGTGTGTGTGTGTGTGTGTGAAGGAGAGGTAATAGGTGAGTGGTCTAGTGGGTGTGTGTCCTTCTGTCTGTCCGTCTGTCTGTCTGTTATCCTAAAAAAATACTCACTCCAATTTATTTTACATATGGCAGTATATGATCTATACATAATACATGAGCTATAAGGAAATGATACCTTGTGAGGGCACGACTGAAAGGAGCTTGGCCATATGTTACTTTACCAATTCAGAGGATATTCAACACACCATCTTTTCAAGGGTAACTTTACACCCCAAAACAATAACAGCTATACTCGCCGCATGTTAAGCTGACGAAAATGGGGCCCCCTCACTCCCTCCTTCCGAACGCACGGTATTAGCCGAGGTGTTGGGTGTTGGGGCTTTAAAACAGAACTTGGAGTAAGGCATTCTTAGGCTCCTAGACAACACCTCAGCAAATCCCGTGTGTTGGGAAAAGGAGTGAGGGGGCTCATTTTCGCCAACTTAACGTGCGGCAGGTAGCATATTCCCGTTTTCTGGAAGAGTATGTGGTGTTTACTCTTGAACACGTCAGGTTAGGTTACGTTAGGTTACGGATAGGGCTGGTTAGGTTTTCCTGGTCTTTTCAGGTAACTTTGCGTGGTGAAACAATGAGGGTATTTTCGAGAATTTCCTATATTTATTTTTGGAGCTACAGCCAAGCGTCTTCACTCGGAAACCATATACTCGCATAGAGAACGAGAATATGCCGGCGGGTATAGGTCGATCCACCATCATCTTCCACCATTACTCATCCACTATACCTCAACCACCCATAACCTCCTATTACCACTTGTCTCCACCTATTACACTTGTCATCCACCAATCACTATCCTTATTACTATCCACCAACATCCATCCCTTCATTGCCCATCATCCCTGGAACCACCCATAGCCAGGCCATAAACATCAATTACCAGCCATCACCAGGGACGAGGGGAAAGGATGTGTTCGGAAATTTACAAATATCACAGCGAATCCATGGTTTAGTGTTAGTGTTGTGTTTTGCTCAAAGGAGGGAGGTAGCTGTGGGATATTTTTGTGCCATATTTTCGAGAGAGAGAGAGAGAGAGAGAGAGAGAGAGAGAGAGAGAGAGAGAGAGAGAGAGAGAGAGAGAGAGAGAGAGAGAGAGAGAGAGAGAGAGAGAGAGAGAGAGAGAGAGAGAGAGAGAGAGAGAGCGTTAATAAAGCAAATATTTGTTAGTATTTGTCATTAACTCCCTGCAATGGGCAGTAAAAACCATTAAGGTGTGTGTGTGTGTGTGTGTGTGTGTGTGTGTGTGTGTGTGTGTGTGTGTGTGTGTGTGTGTGTGTGTGTGTGTGGTGTGTGTGTGTGTGTGTT
This sequence comes from Chionoecetes opilio, assembly GCA_016584305.1. Classification (NCBI taxonomy): domain Eukaryota; kingdom Metazoa; phylum Arthropoda; class Malacostraca; order Decapoda; family Majidae; genus Chionoecetes; species Chionoecetes opilio. Next base: position 53,577 of record JACEEZ010012131.1, on the reverse strand, counting down.
GTGTGTGTGTGTGTGTGTGTGTGTGTGTGTGTGTGTGTGTGTGTGTGTGTGTGTGTGTGTGTGTGTGTGTGTGTGTGTGTGTGTGTGTGTGTGTGTGTGTGTGTGTGTGTGTGTGTGTGTGTGTGTGTGTGTGTGTGTGTGTGTGTGTGTGTGTGTGTGTGTGTGTGTGTGTGTGTGTGTGTGTGTGTGTGTGTGTGTGTGTGTGTGTGTGTGTGTGTGTGTGTGTGTGTGTGTGTGTGTGTGTGTGTGTGTGTGTTACAGCTGGAACTGAGAGACGACAGAGGAAGTAGCTTTTAGGTACGATCAAGACTGTGCGTTTACATGAACTCAAAAAAAATTCGGTAATGTATCTTATTTGCACAGGTTGTAAGGAAGCAATTTCTCCGCGTCAATATTTTATAATCTGCACTGGATATTTACCACATGATATTTGACTGACATTAGTTTCCGGACTCTGGTTTCGCTTCGTGTTAATGGTTACTCATTCATTAAATATCCAATGAAGTGGAATGGAAAAAATCTGTTTAGCTAAAAACAACATTGATCAGAAAACGCTATATATTTATGTAAATCATGATAAGTGTAACCTCATTCATTATGCAAGATTTATAATCGATTGATAAACAGTGATAAAAAAAGTGTAGCAGATTGTGAGAAACTGAAGAGGAAGTCAAAATAATTTAAACAGTTACCTTGAAATGGTAAATATTTATGTTCTAAATGAAGAAAAAAATATCTGGTTAGAAAACAACACTCGTCACTAGTGTGTGGGTGGGAGTGTGTGGGTGGGAGTGTGTGTTTACCGGTAAGAAAGCCAAATAACATCCGCGTAATTCATATTCAAGCCCAACATAGCATAATCTTCCGGTAGTGGGGGAAAAGGCCACACAAATGTAAGGGAAATAAGCTTAGACACAAAAAGGGACTGCATACTGTACATCGTTTTTCCGGGGCATTACTTTAACGCTTTAATTTAACCCCTTGAAGCCCATAACGTAATTTCCATTATAATTTGGCTTCCATTAGACGATTCTTAGTGAATATAAGCAATGTTTTATAGATATGACCTGTTTAGTAACCTTGTCGACTAACTAATTTGGTATATTCAGTTACTTTTCGTAATTGTATGGCTCAACAATATACGATTTTTTGCAGCAAAGGAAAGATCTGGGCGCGAAGGGGTTAAGTTGCATGATTATTATATGAGTAAGCACCACCACTGCTGCAACTAACAAAATCACTTCCATCGTCATCAGTAACCCTAAGACTGTCACCTAGTTACCAGTTAGTCATCAGTTAGTATGTTACCAGTTAGTCACCGGTTTGTCTGTTACCAGTTAGTCACCGGTTTGTCTGTTACCAGTTAGTCACCGGTTTGACTGTTACCAGTTAGTCAACAGTTAGTCACCAGTTACCAGTTAGTCACCAATTACCAGTTAGGCACCTGTTAGTCTAATTACCAGTTAGTCACCTGTTAGTCTAGCTACCAGTTAGCCTCAGCAGCAGCCACAATAACAGAGGAATTTACTAGGGTGGTACAATACATATTAGTAATGCAAGCGTTAGAGGCGATCACTCCGCGGCGGCCTCCCGTGCTTGCCGTCCAATTTTAAGACTAATAACTGTTAGTTAAAAAGCTAGTTAAAGCACAGGTGCTGATTCTCTCTCTCTCTCTCTCTCTCTCTCTCTCCTCTCTCTCTCTCTCTCTCTCTCTCTCTCCTCTCTCTCTCTCTCTCTCTCTCTCTCTCTCTCTCTCTCTCTCTAGGATGAAGACCACTCTCCTACCTTCGTATCCTGCTACCCAGCTCACCATCGACCCATGGTTGTCCGCGGCATAAAAGTATCACAAGTTTATTAAGGATTTGATGACGCGAAAATTTCCCGTCAATGAGTCGTCACCATCACACAATTAGAATATCTTCAAGTAAATATAGTGAAGTCCGACAGTTTGAACACTCATCACTGCTACGGGAGAAGCAAAGTACTAGTAATTAAAGTTTTCTTTACTTTAACTAGCACGATAAAAAGTTTGGGTTCAGACTCCGGAGAGGCTGAGGTGAGAGAAGCGACGGAGCAGGTATTGACACGGCCAAGGCTGACCCACAACTGAATCAGACAGTTCAGACTCTCTCTCTCTCTCTCTCTCTCTCTCTCCTCTTCTCTCTCCTCTCTCTCTCTCTCTCTCTCTCTCCTCTCTCTCTCTCTCTCTCTCTCTCTCTCTCTCTCTCTCTCTCCCTCTCTCTCTCTCTCTCTCTCTCTCCTCTCTCCTCTCTTCTCTCTCTCTCTCCTCTCTCCTCTCTCTCTCTCCTCTCTCTCTCTCTCTCCTCTCTCTCTCTCTTCTCTCTCTCTCTCTCCTCCCTCTCTCTCTCTCTCTCTCTCTCTCTCTCTCTTCCTCTCTCTCTCTCTCTCTCTCTCTCTCTCGTCTCTCTCTCTCTTCTCCTCTCTCTCTCTTCTCTCTCTCTCTCTCTCTCTCTCTCTCTCTCTCTCTCTCTCTCTCTCTCTCTCCTCCTCTCTCTCTCTCTCTCTCTCTCTCTCCTCCTCTCTCTCTCTCTCTCTCTCTCTCTCTCTCTCCTCTCTCTCTCTCTCTCTCTCTCTCTCTCTCTCTCTCTCTCTCTCTCTCTCTCCTCTCTTCTCTCCTCTCTCTCTCTCTCTCTCTCTCTCTCTCATCCAGTCTCTCAAGCCTACCAAAACCTCACTTTGCCGGTCTTGCTCTATGTGTGTGTGTGTGTGTGTGTGTGTGTGTGTGTGCTTTACTGGCGTATTCAACTTCGAAGAGATAAGAGTTTGTAAGAATGTTTACACGTTAGCAAGAATTTGAAAGTCGTATATCCTAATTGTTGTGGTTCGTGTTGTTGTTGTGGTTGATGTTGTTGTTGTTGCTCATGTTGTTGTTGTTGTTGTTGTGGTGGTTGCTAGTTGTTGTTGTTGTTGCTGCTGCTGCTTCTCTTGTTGTTGTTCAGAGTTATGCTGTGAGGACGGTGGTGGGGATGCTACATAAGGGGGATATGGTGAGGGTATGAAAATGGTAAAGGGAAAAACTGCGGGGTGGAGGAGGAGGAGGTGTTTTAAAGAGAAAATGAAAAGAGTAATGATGAAATAGGATAAACATTTCAGGGAGGAAAATGAAAACTGGGGGGGTGGTAGCAGCGTGATGGGGGGTGAAAATAAAATTTTATTCACAGCAAATCTAATATACCGCCAGAAGGAAAAATATATGGTGGTGGTGTTCATGCAATACATGGATAGGAAATACTGCTGAAACTAATAAAACTTAAATACAAAATTACGTTTTTTGGCAATCTCAGGGCTACCTCTCACGCCCTCTTTAACCCCTTGAGACCCAGAACGTACTATTTCCATTGAATTGGTCTACCATTAGACGATTTTTAGTTAATATAAGCAATATTTGATAGATATGACCTTTTAGTATCCTTGTCGACTAACTATTTGTATTTTAAAGCTCTTTTCGAATTTTTTATGGCTCAAACAATACGATTTTTAATAGAAAATAAATCGGGGCGTGAAGGGGTTAAGGGACTAGGTGTCTAGACTATAAGTTAACAAAACAGCAACTGCGCATGCGTGGCCAATGTAAAAAACCTTGCGTACCAGAAGTTCCCGGGGAGGACCAGCACTCATGCTTTAGAAAAACCCGGGACGCATGTCGTCATCACATCATTGCCCTTATACAACAAATGTGGAGGGACTGGAAAAAAAAAGGGGAAATTCAAAATTTATATTAACTTTAAATTCTATTATTAAAAATACCCTTTAAAAAACCTCCCCCTATTTCTTATTTTCATGAAAAAATTGTATTTCCTCATGCTAAACTCTCAGAAAAAAAATATAATATTTTTTCACAAAGGTATTTTTTAAATTTAAAATATACGAATAAATATTAAAATGAAGATCCGTATTGTACTCCTGGTCCCGCTCGTAGCTGTTTGTATTGGAAAATTCGGGTCCCGGTAACTTTCCGGTTCTGGTCCGGACTCAGTTCGGGGGAGACATATAGTACACTCTTGACCATATTATCAAAAAAATGATAAAAATTAAACTATGCTTGATAAAACATATTGATAGAAATAAATTAAAAATATTAAAAAATCAATGATATAGATAAAAAAATACACCTTAGCGTTTACTAAACGGTCGTCGAACAGACACCTGAACAGACCACGTTTACATAAACCTCAAATCGTTATTTTCATAAATACCGATGAAAATCATCGAAATCATGATGAAACGAAAAGTAAGGCACAGTAAATCACAGGTATAAAAGCTTTTTTAGGGGGTAGTGTAGTACTTGTATAAAGTTTAGTTAGGTATCTTGGGTATAAAGCTTTAGTTAGTGTAGTACTTGTATAAAAGTTATTTAGGTAGTACTTGGTAAAAGTTTAGTTACGTAGTACTTGGTATAAGCTTAGTTATGTGTACTTGGTATAAGCTTAGTTAGTGTAAAATTTTGGTATAAAGCTTAGTTAGCAAAGTACTTGTAAAAGCTTAGTTACGTAGTACTTGGTAAAAAGCTTTTTTAGTGTAGTTTTGGGTATAAAAGCTTAGTTATGTAGTATTTGGGTATAAAGTTTATTTTAATTGGGTAAAAAGCTTTTTTCCCTGGTTTTGGTATAAAGTTTATTACGTAGTACTTGGTATAAGCTTAGTTATGTATTTTGGGTATAAGTTTAGTTAGCGTGTCTTGGTAAAAAAGCGGGGCGTAGTTATCCTGGGCTTTGGGGGGCTATACCCGAATGTTTATAACCCCCGGGATCTCAAATACTTTTTTTTTTTATTTTTTTTTTTTTATTATTATTATTTTTTTCTCACAAAAATAAGATAAGCTCTGACGGGGGCCAAAATAAAATTATAGTTAAAAACAAGATTTTGGTTAGTTTTTTACTTAGGAAAGTGTGATCTTTTTATGAACCTTTTACCGGGGGAAGGAAAGGGAAAAAAAATTTTCCTAAGCAAATTATCGGAGCCTTCGGGTAGAGCCATGTTTTTCCATCTTATATTCTTATAGTCAAAAAAATTGAAAATTTTTCCGTAACATTTAAATCTTTTGGGCTGGGCTAACCCCCCAAAGTTTCAAGATCCTAATACGCCCTGGTAAAAGTTTAGTTAGTGTATACTTGGTATAAGCTTTTACGTAGTACTTGGTATAAAGTTTTAGTTAGCGTTACTTGGTAAAACTTAGTTAGTGTATACTTGGTATAAACTTAGTTAGTGAGTACTTGGTATAAAGCTGTTGTGTATACCGGGTATAAATTTTATTATTTATTTAGTACTTGGTAAAAAGCTTAGTTTGTGTATTGGTAAAAGCTTAGTTGTGATACTTCGTAAAAAGCTTAGTTGTGTTTTTGGGGATAAAGCTTAGTTAGTGTGTATTTGGGTATAAGCTTATTTTATTTTGTATCGGTGCCGAATACGATGCAACATAAATTCGGCATTCGGGAAAAAAACGTCAGTCCTTTAAAATCTAAAATATCATCACAACCTAAAAATATTAAATAGAGTAAAATTTCCCACAAAAATGTATTATTATACCCCAACATTTTTTAAACTTACTGCGTGCCATCCAATACCGGCTAATTTTTCCCCACCCGCTTTGTATTTCCCCCGTTTGCCAAGCTGACACTATCATAAAATATAAAAGGTGAGGCACGCGTTCAACGAATCCTCTTCTCTCTCTCTCTCTTCTCTCTCTCTCCCCTTTTCTCCTTTTCCCCTCTCTCTTCTCTCTCCTCCCTCCCTCTCCTCTCTTCTCTCTCTCTTTCCCTCCTCTCTCTCTCTCTTTCTTCTCTCTCTCTCTCTCTCTCTCCCTCTCTCTCTCTCTCTCTCCTCTCTTCTCTCTCTCTCTCTTCTCTCTCTCTTCCTCTCTCTCCCCTTCTCTCTCCTCCTCTCTCCTTCTTCTCTCTCCCTCTCTTCTCTCTCTCCTTTTCCCCTCTCCTCTCCTCTCTTCCCTTTTCTTTCTCTCTCTCTCTCCTCTTTTCTCTTCTCTCTCCCCCTCTTCTCTCTCTCTTCTCTCTCTTCCTCTCTCTCTCTCCCCCTCTTCTCTCCTCTCTCTCTCTCTCTCTCTCATAGAAATGGGAAAATAATGTTTCCTTCCCTATGTTCTTATAAGAACATAAGGAGGCTACAAAAGGGCCCCGATCCTAAACGGGTATTCCTGTCACCTAACCTACCTACACCACCTTTCATCCCCTCCATGAAACCCATCCACTCCCCCTTTAAAGCTCCCCAATGACCAGCACTAACACCTGTCTACTGAGACCATTCCTTCATTCACCCCCTATTTGTGAAACCCGTTTATCCCCATTTTTCCCTTTCTAAATCTACGCTTTTTTCCAGCTTGAATCCGTTCTTCTTGTTCTACCCCGGTTAAAGCCCCTAAGACTTTTTTCCCCCTCCCCTTTATTAAATCCCTTTATCCCTTTAAAAAAAAATTTTTCTATCAGATCGCCCCCTTAACTTTTCGTCCTCGAGTGATGTAATTTTAATAACTTCATCTCCTCTCATAACTAAAGTTACGCATCCCTTGATCTTTTGGTCTCCTTCTCTGCACTTTTTCTAACACACTATACCATCCCGTAAATTTGGGCCCAAAACTGAAATGCTAGTCTGGTGAAACCCGACTAAACCGATAAAGCTTTTGAAAACTTCCGCACTTCTACTTTTAACCTTTTGGTAAAGATCCTAAACTCCATTAGCTCTTTTCTGTCTCAATACTTGTTTTTTAGGTCGGAGTCTGGGTTTTACCCCCACCCCAGATCTTTTTTTACCTTTTGATCTTTTCAGCGATAATTGCTTTTTGGTGTATCATTTCCAGGTTTTTTCTACCAATTCATAAAACCCACATTTTCTTTAAATTCCATCTGCCATCTGACTGCCCCTCGTTAATTTTTTCTAAATTTCCTGCAATTTTACGTCAAATGTGATCCAAAAATCCTACCTACTTAGGGATCTCAGCAAACTTGCTGATATCACTGCTAAAACCCCATCCAATCGTTGATGTAATCAAAAAAAGATGGGCCCCAAAAAAGACCCCTTGTGGACTCCACTTGTCACTAGTCCCCCCTTTGATTTGGACCTTAATTGTAACCCTTGTTCCTATTGCTTTGTCAAACTCTGATCCAATGAAAAACTTCCATCTATACCCCGAGCCCCAACCTTATTTAAGAGTACTCGTGTGGGACTTTGAATGCCTTACTAAAAATCCGATAATTTTTTAAACTAATCCTTATCATTTCCCGCTCAAAAATTTTCCCATAAAAATTCAAAAATTGGTGAACAAAGACCTACCCTTGGGGAATCCCCTGTTGTGAATCATTGATCAAAACTATGTTTTTTCTAAGTGCTCTCTAATGTTTTTTGCAATAATAGATTCCCAAAAATTTACCCACCACTGATGTTAGACTTACGGGTCATAAATTTTACTTTAGTCCTGTCTCCCTTTTTAAATAGGGAACAATTTTCCTTTCCCCCACATAATGGGACATCGACTATCTCAAACCCATTTCCTAAAAATGTGCACTAACGACTCCTAAAACCTCCCTTTCATTCCTTTATACCCCGGGATACACTTCATCTGGGCCGGCGATTTAAATTTTTCATTTTTTCTATCCCTCCTCCACCATTTTTCCCCAGTTTCACAAAATTTTTTGAGTTTCTCCTCGCGCTTCCTTTAAAATCGTTCCTTCGGTATTGTCTGTGTATCCCCCTCCGAAAAAAACCCTTAAAAAATAACATTTTGACTCCTACACATATCCTCATCCGTATTTAAGACCTCACCCGTCCTGACCTTAAAAGGCCCAACTATTCCCTTTTCTTGTTTTATAAACCTAAGAAAACCCCTTTGGGTCCCCTTTCGCCTGTTCTGCTACTTTAATTTAAATTTTTCTTACCACTCGATTTTAATTTCTTTACTGTCCCGCCTCACGTTTTACTGTTCTTTTTTACCAATCCTGCCTTTAACCCCTTAAAAAAAATTTTTTTTTACTCCCTGTTGTTTTTAAACTGGGGGTCACCATTTTGGATCCTCTTTTGGGGCCCTTTTTTCCCTATAAGGGAAAATTTCTTTTGTTCCGTCATTATATTCCTTACAAATGAGGTAAATCCTCCTCGGCTTTGACCTCACTTCCCCCTTTTAACCTCTCAATTACCTCCTCAGCCCTGACCTCCTTCCTTGTCTAACCGCCAATTTTCTTTCCAAGCCCCGACCTCACTACGTATCTGGCCCAATTACCTCCATTGCTTTCTAATCCCTTTATAATCGGGCCCTTTTCCCGCTGTCAACGCCCTGTCCTGGGAAATTTCTGCTCCTCCTCCCACACCCCTTATTAAAAACCTCCAGGGGTTTTTCTTAAACCCGCTATTGGCCTTTCTGAAATTTGGTATTCGATGTCTATTGCCACTAATTTTTCCCAAATTCCCATTGTAAACTAAATCTGATCTCATAAAGGCGCTATTTTCTAAATTCCCCCAACCTCCACATTTGGGAAATAAATCGTCTCTATTTGTCAGCAATAATCTAGAATTTATCTCCTCTATGGGTCCTTGATTCTCTCCCTTTGGGACCCTTGGTCTCTCCTCTCTCTCCTTCTCTCCCCCTCCCTTCTCTCTCTTCCCTCTCTCTCTCTTCTCTCTCTTCTCTTCTCTCTCTCTCTCTCTCTCTCTCTCTCTCTCTCTCCCCTCTCTCTCTCCTTCTCCTCTCTCTCTCTCTCTCTCCCCTCTCCTCCTCCTCCCTCTCTCCTCAATATGGCATTTTTTTAATCTTTTTTTGAAACGGGAAGGAAAATTGTGGACTGCCCAAAACCAGATTTCCCAATTTTCCCTAAGGGTTTGTGGGGGTTGTGTGGTATTCATCTAGGGGTATTTTACGGGCCCAAGCAATGTTCGTGGGGCCCCGTCTCCATATAAACTTTTTTTATCATTCATCCTTAGGCTTTGTTTGGCCGAAGCCAGCACCCCGGAGGCAGGGCACAAAAACCCCGGGTAAAACCCGGGACCCTTTACTGCTGGGTGGACGGGGGTCGGGCTTAGGAAAAACCCACTTTTCCGCTCCGCCCGGGATCGAACCCCGGGCTTCCGGTTTTTACCGAGCTGGGTTCCTCTACACCCCGGAGACCCTGTGTGTGGTTGTTGTTTTTTGTGTGTGTGTGTGTGGTGTGTGTGTGTGGGTGTGGTGGTGTGTGTGTGTGTGTGTGGTGGGTTGTGTGTGTGTTTGTGTGTGTGTGTGTGTGTGTTGGTGTGTGTGTGTGTGTGTGTGTGGGTGTGTGTGTGTGTTTTGTGGGGTGGGTGTGTGTGTGTTGTGTGTGTGTGGTGTGTGTGTGTGTGGTGTGTGGTGTGTGTTGTGTGTGTGTGTGGTGTTGTGGGGTGTGTGTGTGGGTGTACACGCTGGTCAGTTGCGATCAGAAAATTTCAGTTGTATTCCCTTTTTTTTTTTACGTATTGGTGTTATGTTTTTATAGTTTTTCAATTTCGTTGTTTTCATTGAAAAAACCATAAGGCGGGGCGGAGGCGGGGGCGGGGGCGGGCGGGGGCGGGGGCGGGGCGGAGGGGGAGGGGGAAGAGGTCCGTGGGAATGCGAGAAAAACCAAATCATGTGTAACCTGAAAATTCAACACTATAATTTTTCTCATATTTTTTTTTCTTCACGTCATAATGCACTTTTTTAAATTTAAAAAACATTTTTTTAGCAAAAATACTAAAGGGTAGAATAAAAGTATGAAATGCAAGGGGTTTTTTTACAAATATAATTCAAATATAATGTTCATATAAAAAAAAAATTTAAAGTTCAATAAACAAACAAAAATTTAAAGTTCCTTGAAAAGTATTACTTTTTTGCCCTTCGACTTCCCTCTGCATGACAGCTGGCCCGGCCCACACACAGTGCAAAATGGGTAAATTCAAAGTGAACCCCCGGTTTTTTCTTTTAAACCATTAGTCACCTTTTGTCGGGCCCCCATTTAGTAAACCGGGTTTTTGCCCTTTTACCGGTTTTTTTTCCCCAGTTAGTAAACCATTTGTCCCCAAAGTTTTGTCCCCAAATTTACCAGTTGGGCACCTGTTACCCTAATTCCCTTTAGCCCACCTTTTTTAGTTTTACTACCATTTCGCCTCACAGCAGCCAAAATAACAAGGAATTTACTAGGTGGGAAACAATACATATTATTAAGGGCAAGGGGTTAGGGCATCACCCCCGGGGCGGCCTCCCGTCCCTTGCCGCCCAAATTTTAAGACAAATAACCTGTTATTTAAAAAAGCTATTTTAAAGCACATTTGTGATTCTCTCTCTCTCTCTCCCTCTCTCTCTTTTCATCCCTCTCTCCTCTCTCTCTTCCTCCCTCCCCTCCTCCTTCTCCTCTCCCCCTCTCTCCCCTCTCTCTTTTCCCTCTCTCTGGGTTTAACCACTCTCCTCCCTTTTTCCGTATCCTGCTACCCACCCCCACCTTTCGCCCCGGGTTTGGGCCGGGGCAAAAAAGTACAAAAGTTTTTTAAAATTTGATGACGCAAAAATTTCCCGTCAATGATCGAAAAACCATAAACACAATTAAAATTTCCCTTAAAATTAAATATGTGAAGCCCGGGACAGTTTGAACATTTCCATCACGCAAACGGGAAAAAGCAAAGTACTAGTAATTAAGTTTTTTTTTAACTTTAATAGCACGAAAAAAAATTTTGGGGTTCAGACCCCGGGAAAGGGCTGGGGTGAGAAAAGCGACGGACGGGTTTTTTTGACAGGGCCCAAGCTGACCCCCCAACTGAACAGACGTTCGGGACTCTCTCTCTTCTCTCCTCCCCCCCCCCCCCGTCCCCCTCTCCTCCCCCTTCTTCCTCTCTCTCCCTCTCTCCCTCCTCTCTCTCTCTCTCTCTCTCCCCTCTCCTCCTCTCTCTCTCTCTCTCTCTCTCTCCCCTCTCTCCCCATCCTCCTCCTCTCTTCTCTCTCCCCCTTCCCCTCTCTCCCCCTCTTTTTCCCCTCGTCTTCTCCCCTTCTCTCCCCTCCTCCTCTCTCTCTCTCTCTCTCTTTTCTCCTCTCTCTCCTTTTCCCTCTTCTCTTTTCCCTCTCTCTCCCCTCCTCCCCCCTCCCCCCCCCTTTCCCTCTCGTCTCTCCCCTCTCTCCCTCTCTCTCTTCCTCTCTCTCTCTCTCTTCTCTTTTCCCCTCTCTCTTCTCTCCCCCTCTCTCTCTCTCTCTCTCTCTCTCTCCCCTCCCCTTTTTCTCCTCTCTCTCTCCTCTCCCCCCCTCCCTCTCTCTTCTCCCCCTCTCTCTCTCTCTCTCTCTCTTTTCCTTCCCCCTCTCCCCTCTCTCTCCCTCTCCCCTCTCCCCTCTTCTCTCTCCTCTTTTCTCTCTCTCTCAACCCTACCAAAACCTCACTTTCCGGGTCTTTTCTCAAATGTTTGTGTGTGGGGCTTTTACTGGCTTTTCCCCACTTCGAAAGATAAATTTTTGTAAAAATGTTTACCTTTTTGCAAGAATTTAAAAGTCGTATATCCAAATTGTTGTTGTTGTTGGGGTTGGTGTTGTTGTGGTTTTTGTTGTTTTGTTGTTGCTCATTTTTGTTGTTTTGTGGGGGTTTGGGCTAGTTTTGTTGTTTTTTGGGGGTGGTTGCTATTTTTTGGGTTGTTTTTGGGCTGCTGCTCCCTTTTTGTTTCTTCTTTGTTTTTGTTCAATTTTATGCTGTGGGGATGGGAGGTTTGGGGGAAAGGGCAAACATGAAGGGAAAAAGGGTGATGGAATGATAAGGGGAAAGGAAAACCGGGGTGGGGGGGAGAGGGGGGGGTAGTTTTAAAGGGGAGAAGGGATAAAGAAAGGGAATGAGAAAAGGATAAACAATTTCAGAGGAGGAAAATTTAATTTGGGGAGGTGGTACGGCGGGTGTGGTTTTTGGAAATTTTAATTTTTATTCAAAAAGAAAATCTAATTACCCCGCCAGAAGAAAAAAAATATATGGTGGGGGTGTTAAATGTAAAATACATGATGTAAAAAAGTGGGCTGCTGCAACAAATAAAAAATTTTGAATAAACCAAAATTTAGGGTTTTGGAAACCCCCTAAAGGGTTTTCCCTTTCCCCCAACGCCCCTCTTTTTAACCCCCTTTAGACCCAAAACGTACTTTTTCCCTTTTAATTGGCCCAAACCATTAAAACGTTTTTTTAGTTAATAAAAACCCAATATTTGTGGGTTTATGACCTGTTTAGTATCCTTTTTCGACTAACAAATTTGGTATTTAAAGCTATTTTTTTCCCCGTAATTTTGGCTCGACAAAATACATTTTTTATAAAAAGGGAAAACCCTGGGCGTAAGGGGTTTAAATTGGAAACAAAATTTTGTCCAAATTAAAAAACCCTTATCCCCGTTTCCAAAACCCCCCAGGTTTTTTGCCCGGGCCCATGCGTTTTCCCCCAATTAAAAAAACCTTGGGGGTCCCAAAAACCCCGGAAACCAAAGGAATATTCATTTAATTTAGTTTTTGAAAAACCCTTTAATAATAATTCCCCCCTTTTTTTACAAAATTGTAATTTGGAAAAAATTGGGAATTCAAAAGTTTAAATATTTTTTTAAATTTTAAATTTTTAAAAAAATTTAAAATAAAATTCCCCCTATTTTTTGGGCCCAGGTAAATTGTTTTTAAATTCCCCGGGTCCCGGGGTAAAAAAATTCCCCTTTTTTCCCCACACAGTTTTTCTTTGAAAATATAAGAAAATTTTAACATATTAAAAAAAGATCTAGGGGATTATCCTTGTAACCTAGAAGTTTATTGGAAAAAAATTTTCCCCGGGTAATTTCCCTTACTTTTTCCAAAAACCATGTTTCAAAAAGAAAATGACAGCCCACTTTTAAACATAAACCCGGAAAAAAATTTTTTTTATAAATACCCGTTTAAAAATCATAAATTGATAGAAAAAAAGAAAAAAATAATTATAAAATTATGTTTTTTATAGGAAAAAGAAGAATTAACCCCTTTTTGGGTTAAAAACTTAAACGGGTTGTGCGCCCCTTGAAACGCGGGTTTAATTAAACCCCTTGATACGGGTTATTAGGTTGTCCGGGGAAAAACCGATGAAAATTTTGGAAAACTTGATTAACGGAAAAAAGCAAGGAAAATACGGTAAAAAGCTTAGTTTAGGGGGTTTTTAGAAATTTTGGGGTATAAACCCTTAGTTGGGTTAGTATTTGGGGATAAAAGTTTTAGTTAGTGTAGTACTTTTAAAATAGAAGTTTTAGTTAGTGTGTCTTGGTAAAAAAAAGCTTATTTTAGCGTAGTCTTGGTAAAACCCTTGGGTTAGGATTTATTTGGGTTAAAAGCTTATTTAAAATTTATCCCTTTGGTAAAAAAGCTTTTTAAAGCGTAGTATTTTGGATAAAGCTTAGTTAGGGGGGGCTTGGGGGTATCCCCCCAATTTTTTAAGGGGTTCCCCGGTTAAATATTTTTTTTATTTTTTTTTTATTTTTTTTAAATTTTTTTTATTTTTTTCCCGTAACTTGGTAAAAGGGCTTGTTGGGAGAATTTTTAAAAAAAATTTATTTAAAAAAAAGTTTTTGGTTAATTGGTTACACTTGGGTTAGCGTAAAAAACCTTTTTAAAGCGGGGGCTTAAGGTTGGGGGAAAAAAAAGGGGGCAAACCCCCCCAAGTTTATGAAAAGCCCCGGTTAAACTTTTTTTTTATTTTTTTTTTTAAAAATTTAAAATTATTTTTTAATTTTTTTCTCCAAAAAAAGATAAGCCCCAAAAATGGGGGGGCCCCTTAAAACTTAGAGTTTAAAAAAAAAGGGGGATTTTGGTTTAGTTTACTTTTTATGTTTATTGGCCCCCTTTTTTTATAAAGGGCCTTAAGTTGAGGGGGAACCCGGGGGAAAAATTTTTTAAAAAATTTATAAAGGCTTTTTTAGGAAGGAGGGTTTTAAACTTATTTATTTATGTTTTTTGGATAAATTAAGTTAAAATTACCCTTTTGGAAAATTTAAAGTTCTTTGGGGGGTAAGCCCCAAAAGTTTAGTTAAAATTAGTTGGTTTAAAAAGGGGTTTAGTTAGTGTATCCCTTGGTAAAAAGCTTATTTTTAGGTAGAAACGGGGGGAATAAACCCAAAAAATTTAGGGCCGTAGTTTTTGGTTAAATAACAAAAAATTAGGTGTAGTCCCTTTGGTTTTAAAAAAAAAATTTTATTTATAACTTGGGTTTAAACGTTATGGTCCTATAAAGCTTTATTTAAATTTGTTACCCCTTTTTGGGAAAGTTTAATTATGGATACTTATTTAAAATTTTATTATGGGAACCCTTCGAAAAGTTTCCCTTTTTCTTGGTTAATAAAAAATTTGTTCCCCTTTTGCTTTTTGAAGTTTCCCCCCTGCGTCTCAACTCTTCCCCTTCCCCCAAAAACCCCCGGTCCTTTTCTTTCCCTCCCCCCCTAAAATTATAAAAATGGGGAAACCCCTTCCCCTTCCCCCCCAAAAAAACCCATTTTTTTTCCCCAAAATTTGTTTCCAAAAACCTTCTCCTCCCTCCTCCCCTTTTTCCACCCCCCATTAGCCTCTTTTCCCCGCCCCCCCTTTCGTTTTCCGGGTCGACCCCCCCTTCCTAAATCCTCTCTCCCCTCCCTCCCCCTCTCCCCCCTTTTCTCTCTCCCCCTCCCCTTCCCCTCTCTCCGTCTCTCTCTCCCCCTCCCCTTTCCCCTCTCTCTCTCTCCCCCTCTCTCTCTCTCCCCTCTCTCTCTCCCCCCCCTCTCCCCCTCTCTCCCTCCCCCGCCCCCCCTTCCCCTCTCTCTTTTTCCCCCGTATCCCCCCCTCTTCTCCCCCCCTTCCCCCTCTCTCCCCCTCCCCCAATTTCTCTCTCTCTTTCGTCTCTCTCCTCCTGGGCTCTCTCCCCCCTCTCCCCCTCTCCCCTCACTCCCTCTCTCTCTTTCCCTCTCTCTCCCTCTTCCTCTCTCCTCTCTCTCTCCCTCTCCCCTTTTCTCTCCCCCCCCGCCTCTCTCCCCCTCCCCCTCTCTCTCTCCCCTTCTTCTCTCTCTCCCCTCTCTTTTCTCTCTCTCCCCTCTCTCCCCTCTCTCTCTCCCCCTCTCTCTCTCTCTCTCCTCATA
This sequence comes from Chionoecetes opilio, assembly GCA_016584305.1. Classification (NCBI taxonomy): domain Eukaryota; kingdom Metazoa; phylum Arthropoda; class Malacostraca; order Decapoda; family Majidae; genus Chionoecetes; species Chionoecetes opilio. Next base: position 38,502 of record JACEEZ010012131.1, on the reverse strand, counting down.
AAACATAGGAACAAAATTGTTCCTTCCATATTTCCCTTAAAAGAAACATAAGGGGGCCCTAAAAAAAAGGCCGCGAGCCCTAACGGGGGTAGTTCCGGGTCCCTAACACAAACCTAAAATCCCCTTTAAATCCCCCCCCCATAACCTACCGCTCCCCTTTAAAGCCCCCAAATGACTCAGAAATAACTCCCTGTTTTTACGGGAACCATTCCTTCATTAAAACCACCCTTTTTGTGAACCATTTTTTTCCCTTTTTCCTTTTTTAAATCTAAAAACGCTTTTCCATTTTTGAATAAGTTACTTCTTGTTCAAAAACCCTTTTTTTTAAAAGCCGTAAAAATTTTTTCCTACCCCCCCTTAAAATTAAACCCCTTTTAAATTCCATTTAAAAAAAACTTCTTCGATCCCCCCTTTTAACTTTTGGGGCCCTCCCCCGAGTGAGTTAATTTTAATAACTTAAATCTCCTCCCCTAACAAATTTAAAACCGCCCCCTTGTACCCTTTTTGGTCCCTTCCCCTGCATTTTTTCCCTAACAACACTTATCCTCCTGAAATAGGGCCAAAAAAACCCTGAACCCCCAATAGTCTGGGTTTAAAGGGCCTGACTAGAGCCAAAATAAAGCTTTAGAAAAATTTTTCCGCACTTCACTTTTAAAAATTTTTGGGTAATGAATTTTTAATTTACTCCTTACTCTATTTCGGGCCCCTCAATACTTTTTTCCCTTTAGGTCGGGGGGTCGGGGTTTAAACCCTCACCCCCCCCAAAATTTTTTTTTTCCCACCTTCCTGATCTTTTCCCCAGCGAAAACATTGCTTATGGTGAAAATCTATTACCGGGTTTTTTCTCCCAAACCCTTCAAAAACGCTACATTTTTTAAAATTTTAAACCCCATCGGCCATCTGACTGCCCCTCGTTAAGTTTATCAAAATTTTTCCCCTGCAAATATGTTTAGGGTCAGACTTTTATCCAAAAAACCCTTTTACCAAAAAAACTTGTAAAATCACAAATTTTTCCCGGGTTTTAATCACGGGCAAAACCCCCCACTATCCAAGTCGTTGATGTAAACCCAAAAATAGAAAATGGGCCCAAAACGCCCCTTTGGGGGAAAACTCCATTGTCACTGGGCCCCCTTTCGGATTTGGAACCTTTAAAATTGAAACCCCTTTTGTTCCCTATTGTTTTTGGCCCCAAAACCCCTTCCAAGAAAAAACCCTTTCCCCATCTATAAAAAGGGAGCCCTCCCCCTTATTTAAGATACCCTCGGGGGACTTTGTCAAATCCCCTTACTAAATCCAGATATATTATACAAAAAATCCTTAAACCATTATCTCCCGCCCTCATAAACTTTTCCCTAAAAAAATTAAATAAATTGGGAGCATGACCTACCCTTGGTGAATCCTGTTTTTTAACTTGACCCCAAACTATGTTTTTTCTAAGTGCCCCCTAATGTTTTTTGAAAATAATAGATTCCAATATTTACCCACCACTAAATGTTTAAAAACTTACGGGTCGAAAATTTTTGCCTTTAAAAAGCCCCTGTCCTCCCTTTTTAAATAGGGGAAACCAACTTTTCCCTTTTCCTCCCAATAATGGCAAAAATCGCCCTATCTAAACCGTTTTTCCTAAAAATGTGCAAAACCCGCCCCTTCGCTAAAAACCCCCTTTTGCTTCCTTTAAAAAAAAACCCGGGTTTACACTTCATCGGGCCCTGGGCAAATTTAAAATTTTTTTTTTCATTTTTTCTATACCTCCCTCCCCCCTTTCCCTAGTTATCAAAAATATCTTTGATTTTCCCCCTCCCCCGCCCGTTTCCCTTTTTGAACATCTTTTTCACCTACGGGTTTATTGCCCTGTGAAAATTCCTCCTCCGAAAAAAAACCATTTTAAGGGAAAAAAACCCATTTAGACCCCCTCCCAAACCTCATCCGTATTTAAGACCTAAACCCCTTTCCTGTTTTTAAGGGCCCCCAAACAAATTCCCTTGTCTTTTTTTTTTAAAATAACCTGATGAACCCCCTTTGGGCCCCCCTTTCGCCTGTTTTTTTGCTTTTTTAAAATCTAAATAAGGGGTTCTTCCCAAACTCGAGTTAATTTTTTCCCCACTGTCCTCGCCATCACGTTAAAACTGTTTTTTTGTTTCCCCCAACCCTTTCCCTGCCTTTGGGCCCTTAACCAAATAATGTTTTTTTTTTTACCCCAAATGTTGTTTTTTTTAAACTTGGTGGTCTTTCCCATTTTGGATCCCTTTTTCCTTCCCGGGGACCTTTTTTTCCCCTAAAAGAAATATTTTTTTTTCCTGCCCGTCAATTATATTCCTTAAAAAGAGGTATAATCCTCCCGGCTCCGACCTCATTTCCCCCTTTTCAAACCCCTCTCTATTCCCCAATCCTAAACCCCTGACCTTTCACTTCCTTTTAACCGCTCAAAATTTCTCCAAAGGGGCCTCGACCCTCCCCCTACCGTATTTTTGACCGGGGCCAAATTTCCCTTCCAGTTGCTTTTTTTAATTTCCTTCATAATCGGGCCTTTTTTCCAGCTGCCCAAACCGCCCCTTTCCCCGGGAAAAAATTTCCCGGGGCCCCTTTTTCCCCTTTTCCCACACCTCTTATTTTAAAAAAACCCCCCCCGGTTTCCCTTTTAAATTCCCGCAAAATTTTGGGCCTTTTTCTAAAATTTTGGGTTATTCGAGGGTCTTTTTTGGCCCCCCAAAAATTTTTCCAATTTCCCCATTGAAGCAAAATCTGATCTCATAATGGTCGCTTTTTCAAAATTCCCCCAGACCTCCACATTTGTAAAAAATTCGTCTCAAATTTGTCAGCAAAAAGATCTAGAATTTATCTCCTCTAGTAGGGTCCTTGATTCTCTCCTCCTTAGGATCCCTTTAGTTCCTCTCTCTTCCTTCCCTCTCTCTCTCCCCTCTCCTCCCTCTCCTTTTCCTATCCTTTCCTCCTTCTTTTCTCTTTTCTCTCTCCTCTCTCTCTCCTCCTCTCTCCTCTCTCTCTCTCTCTCCCCCTCCTCTCTCTTTTCTCTCTCTCTCTCTCTCTCTCCTCTCCTCAATATGGCATTGTTTAAGTCTGTTTGTATACGGGTAAGGATAATTGTGGACTGTCCAAACACAGATATTCCACAATTTTCTGCCTAAGGTGTGTGTGTGTGTGTGTATTCATCTAGTGGTATTTTACAGGGCCAGAGCAATGCTCGAGTGGCCCCGTCTCCATATCAATCTTTTTTATCTTTCATCCTTAGTGCTTTGTGTTGGCTGAAGCCAGCACCCCGGAAAGCAGGTCACAAACCCCGGCTAACACCCGTTACCCATTCACTGCTGGGTGGACATGAGCTCGGGTTTTAAGGAAACAACCCATCTGTTTCCGCTCCGCCCGGGGATCGAACCCGGGACTTCTCGGTTGTGAACCGAGCGTGCTTCCTCTACACCACGGAGTACCCTGTGTGTGTGTGTGTGTGTGTGTGTGTGTGTGTGTGTGTGTGTGTGTGTGTGTGTGTGTGTGTGTGTGTGTGTGTGTGTGTGTGTGTGTGTGTGTGTGTGTGTGTGTGTGTGTGTGGTGTGTGTGTGTGTGTGTGTGTGTGTGTGTGTGTGTGTGTGTGTGTGTGTGTGTGTGTGTGTGTGTGTGTGTGTGTGTGTGTGTGTTGTGTGTGTGTGTGTGTGTGTGTGTGTGTGTGTGGTGTGTGTGTGTGTGTGTGTGTGTGTGTGTGTGTGTGTGTGTGTGTGTGTACACGCTGGCATCAGTTGCAGATCAGAATTACATGTTGTATTCCCTTCTTTTTTTTACTGTATTGGTGTTATGTTGTTTAATAGTTATTTCAATTTCGTTGTTTTCATGTGAACGACCATGAGAGGCGGAGGCGGAGGCGGAGGCGGAGGCGGAGGCGGAGGCGGAGGCGGAGGCGGAGGCGGAGGCGGAGAGAGAGTCCGTGTAATGCGAGAAAGCCAACTCATGTGTAACTTCTGAAAAATTCAACACTATAATTTTTCAGTCATATTTTTTTTACTTACACGTCATAATGCACTTTTTTTAAATTCAAAGTCAATTTTTTCAGCAAAGATACTAAGGATAGAATAAATGTATGAAATGCAAGGGCTTTTTGAACAAATATAATGTACAAATATAATGTTCATATAAACAAACAAATATAATGTTCATATAAACAAACAAATATAATGTTCACTTTGAAATGTATTGCACTTTTTAGCCCTTCGTACTTCCACATCTGCATGACAGCTGGCCCGGCCCACACACAGTGCAATAATGGATAACAATTCAATGTGAACAGCCCTGGTTTGGGGAATCTGGCCCCCGGTGATAGGGCCCTTCAGGGAAAACGAATAAAACATCTTTTAAAAGCTAAAGGGGGCCTTGGGGGGGGGGTTTCGGGGGGTTTTTTTACATTTTCTTTAAAACCCCTTTTCACGCCCAGATCTTTCTTTTTGCAATAAAAAATTGCTATTGTTAGCCTTTTAAATAAAAAAAGTAACAAAACCCAAAACCAAAATTTTAGCTAGGGAAAAGGGATAAAAAAACAGGCCCATAGCTATAAAACATTGCTTAAGTCACAAAAAATTCGCCCCAAATTTGGTAGTCAATTACAAGGGAAAATTACGTTCGGGCCTCGGGGGGTTTTAAAAACTAAAATCAAAGGGCCCAGAGGACCCATTGATTTATTTTAAACAAATTTATTGTTTTTAAATTTTTTTTAGTGATCTTGGAAAATTTTTGATGTACGAACCCAAAAAAATCACTTTGATTTTGCTAAATCAGGAAAATTTTTTTGTTTCTATCCCCAACATGTTTTTTTTTTAAACTTTTTTGTTTACATGTACGGGAAATTTTCTAAATTATAAAAAATCGTCCTCCTTTATACAACACCGTACTTGCAGTAGAAAAAATTCCACAAATCCAAAAATTTTCCCCCAAATTAGATATTTAAAAAGGGTTGGTCCAAAAACAATTTTCCCAACTAGGTTTTTCTTCGGAATCACAAAACCCCTGGATTTTACAGCCCCTCTTTTTGTTTTTCCTTTCTTCTCTTAAAATTTTTTACTTTTTTTACTTAAACTTTTTTTAAAAACCCACCCCCAGTACGGGGCATCCCCCTTTGGGTTTAACCTTGTGGTTGGGGTGTTTGGGGATATCTGCTATGGGTCTTTCCCTTTAGGCAGACTTTTTTTCTTGTTTCTTTTTGTGCCTGGGAACCCCAGTAGCAAAAGAGGCTGCTACAGATCCTGGGTTAAAACCCCCTACCCAAGCACTGTTTCATTTTTCCTTTATTTGCTTGAATTATGATGAAAAATTTTCTTTTTATTTTCTTTTAAAAAAAACAATTTTAAAGGGTTTTACATGCCCCCAAATTTTAAACAACGGGTTTTTTTTCTTTTGCAGGTGAAAAAAATGGATTCGGCCAGAAGATCTTGAAAAAAAATAACCCCGATGTATTCTGCTCCCTTTTGCGGCGAATACACCATTTTTCCTAAAAAAAGGAATCCAAATCACAAGTTTCAAAATTTAAAACGTGCCTACCCTACTTTATTTTGGTATTTAAACCCTTGGGGACCAGGAAAAAACTTTGGGCGCCACACATGGTTGCAAGAAAATGCCCGAGTATCTTTCTTTGTTGGGGCCAAGGGCAAAAAGAGTTGTCTGAAGTTTTGGGAAATTTCCCATTGGGGTTTTGGGGGGAGCCGAAAAAACCATGTCACTGACTGCTACCCTTTTGCGCTATTGGGTTTTTAATGGGATCAAAAGAAAGAACCGGAGCAAACCTTTAAGTACCTAATCTTTAATCAGCAAAGTGTTTCCCGTAGCTCATTTTGATGGAAAATTCCCTTAAACCCGGGCCCTTTTGAGAAATTCCTGACATTAGTAACGAAAAAAATTTCCCCCAGTGGGTTTAAGAAAATGAAAGAAGGGTTCTTAAAGATGATGCCCACATAATTTTTCCCCAAAAGAAGTAAAAGTCTATTCGCCCATCTAAATTCGTTTTTGATCACATGAGTGGTTTATTTGGGTTTTTACCTGGAAAAATGGGGAAATTTTGTTTGGGGACAACAGACCCGGGTTCACCAAAATACCCGTGCTTTCTGTGCCTTGGGATAGTAGGGGGCCGACTCAGCATTACACGAAGAAGGACTGGCCTTTACGGGGGGAATTGGTTTCCTTTTCAGGGGCAAGGAAAAGTCCAAAAAACAAACCCCCTGGTTTTACCCGAGACGGGGTTTCTTTTTCCCCCCCCGCTTCACATCAAGCCGGCTTCCCTCAAACAGTTCACCAAAGCTCGGACAAGGATGTGGCCCGGCTTCACTTACTTTGCCCCCGCTTTTTTCCCCGGATTGAAACCACGGAGAAAATTGAAGCTGGCATTTTTTGACGGTCCTCAATCCGTCAGCTTTAAACAGGATCCAGGGGTTTGAAAAACCCCAAAGAACCAAATGGAACTGGAAAACGTGGAAAGGGTTTTTTTTCTGGTGTGAAGAACTTTTTTTGGGAACAACAAGGCCAGGAAAAAAACGCAGAACTTGCCACCAATAAAGCTGATGCTTTTGAAACCTCGGATGCCCCAAAAAGCATCAAAAAGCATTATTATTCTCACATTGGATCGGTTTCCCGAGAATCTTTTGGGGTCAATGGCGACCCAGCAAGGGGGGAGATTCCATCAGGACATGAAAGTGATGGAGACCAGGTAAAACCGGGACGCTGGGATGCAGTTTATGTGGCTGATTTTCTGTTTTGGGCTCTGAAGAGAGACATCCCCCGCCGCTGAGCATTCTAGGAGTTCGAAGAAAAAGGAAAATTTAAGCCCCGAATTTTGAACAATTTATGACCTAAAATCCAATTTTTCATGTACTTACCTTTATCAATGTCTAATATTTCAATTGTACACTAATCAATTTTTGTAACATTTAAATTTAATGAATTGTGCTAGAAAACTATTTTTTCTCGTAAAAACCTATTTAGGATGAGAAATATTAAAGTAATCGTCCAGACCATTTCATCTTTCCTGATTTAATGCAATCAAAGCATAGCCATTAACGAGTATATCAACAATACGTCGTCACTTTTTGTACCCAGTCAGCCGTTTTTTAAATAATCCGCAATCAAAATCTGCAAATTCCCCGAGTTTTCAAAACGCTCTCAAGGTTTGCAGACGCTCAGGCTCGGTGACGTAGCATCAGGGAGGCTCATTTCCCGCGCGATCAGAGAGACCCCCGTAAACACAGAGATAAATACAGGTGTAACACGAGTTTATGCAAATGTTGATACAGGAGATAGACCAAATTTATTCTAAGAACAAAATGCCTATACCCATATGCTTCTGAAGCTTTCTTACGTGACATGGAGTGAGAAAGAATTACCGCGGCCATCATGTAACTCACGGCTAGCGGGAGGCAGGAGGTATGAGATGTGCACTCGCGCGTATGCCCCCCGGTGAAATTATGAATTATCTAATCAAAATTTCTACTAGTTATGGACAATTACAGATCTTATAAGTTTAACTACACAATCGATATTAATAAACGGCTGTTATTTTACCAAATAAGCAGTACATGAGAACAGCGGGGCTGTCATAAAGCAATAATGGTAAAGGGCTACTGAACATTATGTCGGCGAGGGAGAGGCAAGGTGGGTAGGGATGGGGCCGTGCGAGGCTACATCAGCTGTGTCCCTCCTTCTCCCGCCCAGGGGCAGTGGTAGTGTTAGTTTGAGAGAGTGAACTCTGCGGACAATCCCGTACTCCTACAGTAACGTGGAGTATGCGGATATGGTGTTTTATCTACGGGTTTCCCAATGGAAGTGCAAATGCTGCCTTTACAGGAATACAGAAGAAGTTTACCCTAACAGAAAATGTCCCAATGACATTCAGCTGTAGACGTTGTCTGACATTAGCTGAGACCGTTTACTGACATTCATCCTGTAGACGTTGCCACGTAGCATTTTAAGTATTAGTGGTAAAAATTTCAGCTATGCTGTCTTCATGTAATGCTTATCGTAAATTTAATGAATCTTTGTCTCGTTTATAAGATACTGTAATGCTCCCTAATTTGTAACAATAAAATTAAACTAATTTCATAATTTCAAAGATGACCACGATCCGTAAATAATCCCCATACCCAAAGAACCCATATCCAGAATAATACTCCACATTACCGTAAGCTTTTACAACACTGTCTACAGCTTATTTCTCTCAAATTGTTTACTAAATAAGTCATGATTTTAACTCTCAAACTAAACACTGTCGCTAATTGGGCGGGAAAGGAGGGGACACAGTGATTAGCCTCGCACGGCACCCATCCCTAACCCACCTTGCCTCTTCCTCGCCGACATTTAAAGCCAAGTAGCCCTTTACATTATTGCTTATGACAGCCCTGCTGTTCTCATGTACTGCTTATTGGTAAATAAAACAGCCGTTTATTAATATCGATTTGTGTAGGTTTTAAAAATTATAAGATACTGTAATTGTCCATAAAATAGTAGAAAAAAATGATTTAAATAATTATAATTTCACCGGGGGACATACGCGCGAGTGCACTCTCATACCTCCTCCCAAGAATAAAGAGACAGATAAAGAAAGATAAAGAGACACCTGTTTAATCCACCCCGTACTCGGGCTCAAAAAATTATAGGATCCCATGACAATCTGAGGTTCGTTTTCCCCATAGTATACGCGACCAGCGTCTTTTTTCGGTGTCAGATTGAGCATCGTACTCTAAATCTGTCACAGCGCAGATTCACTGTTGACACCGAAGTACAATCGCTCATCATAACATTTGCCGACGGTGCCAGACAGGAGTGTCTGCGGGCGTCCCTGTTCTGACGTCATCAATAACAGTCGTAGCCCTGTTGGAGGGAAGATTTTTTTTTTCGCCGCGCTTTTTACAAAAGTCGTGTTTTTACGGAAATAAGGGCTGGAAATCAATTATTTTTGGTGGATTAGGTGTTTTGAATGATCATTCAACATAATTCGGCAAAAAAAAAAAAGGGGCTGGACGAAATTTAACAAAAAAACAACCGAAAAAGTCACAAAAAATTTTAAACGATTTAGTCAGGAGATCGGATTTTTTTTTTAAAACGACTTAGCACAAAACCTGACCTGATCGCGAGAAACGGATGTCATTTTCGGATTCAGCGGTGCAAAATTGTCCTAAATCAGTTGGAAAAAACTTAGACGACTTATAATTTTTTTTTTTTTAACCCAGTGAATTAGTATTATCAGTAAGTTCTGGTCACTATTAACCCCTTGAGACCCAGAAGAGAGACCCAGAAAGTATTTCACATTGTAATTTGGGTACCATTAGGCGATTTTAAGTGAATATTAGCAATATTTTATAGATATGACCTGTTTAGTATCATTGTCAACTAACTAATTTGGTATTTAAGTAACTTTTCGTTATTATATGGTTCGACAACACACATTTTTTGACAGCAAATGAAAGATCTGGGAAGCTGCTGCAAGACTACAAATATTTCCCCCAAAATATTTTCCCCTCAAATATTTCCCCCTTTCCCCTCAGCCTCAAGACGTCACTAAGTACAATGACCCACTTGGCTTGTGATATTCGTAGGTATTTTGATATTCCCAAATAGTGTATTCTGGTACAAGGTAAACCCACGACAAATGCCTAAACAATGACAAACAGAAATTGACAGATGAACTCATTCTCATGAAAGAGTTTCAAATACTCAAAGCTATCGAAGAGGTTTATTCAATACCTCTAAAACTGTGCATTCCTATACCTGTGGGTCGATGGGTTTTGTGTGTGTATGTGTGTGTGTGGTTTGAGTATGACGAAGAAAGAAATTATGAGAAATATGAAATGTAGATCAGATAAAGTAGCGACGTAGTGTGGAATGTGGAGCAGACAATAAATAATCATCTTTATAAAATATGTAGCAAGAAAAATGTTATGTTTGGATCTGACAAGTCCACGTACGATCATCACGTTGCTGCGAAAAGATCAAAGAAATAAATAATAACCATGCATGTATGTATTCCACCTTCCCTCTTCACATATTTAAAACATTGCACTCTAGGGACGAATGGACAGTGATGGTGATGTTTCTTTTGATAGAAATACGAGTGAATATGATGTGGTAGGTCAGTTGAGAGAGCGAGAGAGAGAGTTTGTTCTCACTTGCAATAAAAACAAAATTTATGAACTGGTGTAAAAATACATCAAATATGAAAGGAGAGAATGCTACGAATATGGTACTTATTAATTAAAAAGAGTGATAAAAACATTTACTGATCATGCTTTTAGATGCTTTAAAGTGAGAGTATGATAATGATAATAAAAGTAATAATAATAACAATGCTAATCATGACAAAACGATAAGGATAAAATTTTCATAGGAAATACACACTCACAATCTTTTCTCGTGACAAGACTGATTTTGCTCTGCGGAGAAGGAAGGGAACAGGAGAGAAGGAGACGTGTGGGTGAGTGGACTGGGGTGTCGAGTGAGTGGTGAGTGAGGTAATGATAGAACTACAGAAGGTTTAGGACTTAATTAACCCCTTGAATCCCAGAACGTAATTTCCATTGTAATTTGGGTACCATTAGACAGACGATTTTTAGTTAATATAAGCTTTGTTTTATAGATATGACCTGTTTAGTATCTTTATCCTCTAGCTAAGTTGGTATATTAACTTAGTTTTCGTAATTCTATGGCTAAAAACAGACTATTTTATATAGCAAAGGAAAGATATGGAAGGTGAAGGGGTTAAAGCGAGGCCACCGTGAGAGAAGGCTTGATGAATTACCCGTGACGTCACACCATCTAGTTCTCACCGCTCAGCTCCCCATACAATTTTACCTACCTAATAAAAATGTTATCAGTGTAAATTATAAAAGGTATACTGTTATCTTCGTAAATGTTTGTTCTATAATATTATCAAATAAAAAACCGTAAAACATACAAATAAATGCCATTATGAGACTTTCAAGAAATATGCATTAACTTAAACTTTTCGCCATTTAATATTTTGCGCAAACACTTTTTACATGGCGAATATCAATAGAAGCGAAATTTATTTAGCTTTGCATTGATATATTTCCTTTTCTGATAAATGAATTAGAACCATGCATAAATTAGCATTAACTAAATAAATAACATCATAAAATCTGGTAATTTTTCCCGATTGATGAGGTTATTTATTTAGTTAAGGCTAATTTATGCATGGTTCTAATTCATTTATTAGAAAACTAAATATATCAATGGAAAGCTAAATAAATTTTGCTTCTATTAATATTGCTCATGTAAAAGGTTTTTTCGCAAAATATTAAATGGCGAAGAGTTTAAGTTCATGCATATTTCTTGAAAGTCTCATAATGGCCTTTTTTGTGTGTTTTAAGGTTTTTTATTTATTAATATTATATAAAAAAAAATTCCGTAGATAACAGTATATATTTTATACGAATAAACATATATTAGGTAGGAAATTACCCGATTTCATGATTTTTTATATTTAGTTTACGCTAGTTTATGCATGCTGCTAGTTAATTTATCACTAAACGAAATATATCAATGGACAGCTAATTAAATTCCGCTTCTATTGATATTCCCCATAAAAGGTTTTTCGCAAAATATTAAATGATGAAGAGTTTAAGTTAATGCATATTTCTTGAAAGTCTCATAATGGCATTGCTTATGTGTGTTTTACGGATTTTTATTGAGAATAGTATAGAACAAACATTTCGAAGATAACAGTATACCTTTTATACTAATAAACAATATATTAGGTAGTAAACTTTTTAAGGGAGCGGAGCGGTGAGACCTAGATGGTGTGGCGTCACGGGCGATTTACCAGGCCTTCTCTCACGGTGGCCTCGCTTAAAGACACGGGAGGGATAAGAGTAAGCGGTAAGTGAAGGGAAATCGCCAAAACTCACACCCTTAGTAAAATCTAGCAGCAAATCCCTTTTTTCCCCTCGTCGTCATTCCTGATATCCTGCATCCTCACTGTCCTCATCTCTTGGCACTTTTTTTACCCATCAATGAGCAGAGTATGTGTGGTGGCAGCTATGGAGGCGCAACTCACGTAAAATTGCGAGTCAGCCTTTTTTGTGTGTTTTCATGCAAGTCGAGTATCGTTTCATGTCAAGGGATAAAAGGCTAAAGAAAATGAGTTACGTCCCGAGAGAACGCTAAGATAGGTCGTGCCGCGACTTAGTCCAGTTGCCAGGTTGAGAACCTTGTTGTTGCGAGAAGTGTATAGTTTTTTTATGGTTTCATAATCGAATGGGTCTATAGAAAAGATTTAGCTCGGTTGCCGGAGTGCCAACCTTGGGGAACTCCGATAATTAGTATAAATCTGAGACGGACGCCGCAGACGGGAGGTGGAAAATAACTTTTCAGCCAATCAACTTTCAATTACGTGTGATACATTTTTTCCGTATAACTTGGATGTGAGGAACCGATTTCTGAGGTAAGTTGCGTGCTTTAGGGTCAAATTCAGGGTCAAAGGTCAAGTTGAAGGTCATTTTTGTACATTTGGGAGGTTTAAACTTTTTGATCCCTGCATAAACTGCACAGTGCACACCACTCATACTCGATACGTTGATTTTAATCTCACCTCTTCTTCTTTTCATAGAGAGGTATGATGGCTGACTCAAGTTGTCTTCTCTGTGTCACGGAGAAACGAAAAACGAAACAAGAAACGAAATTCACAGAGAAGGGGACAGAAAGCTATTTTAGTCCCAAAATTTTCGTGGAGTGGAGACCTGCAGGCTACGCTACAGAAAATTATTGAGTTGGTGGAGAGCGGCAAGCAAAACCGTCATAAATGTTGCTATGACTTAACACCCGAAAGGAAAATTGAGGAGAGTGGAAAGTAACAAAAAAGAAAGAAAAGATGGGGTGGGCGGGACAAGTACAGGTTCATACTAAGGTGCTGAAAAGGTGTTTTTGAGGAAACCGTGATTGTATTCTGTGGCGGGGAATTTTTACCCTTTGACTAGACACCAGAAAGATGGGACCGTGTTCGTAAGTGTATGCCCAAAAGAACGTTTTAACACAGGACGTAACCCCCCCCAACTTGAAAGATATGCCCCCTTTGATGTTGCGATCAGCGTAATGATGTTTGGGCTAGAAGGCTCAAGTTGAACCTTGTTTTGTTTTATTACCTTCTGTGAGAGCAAGTACCACGCGTGCATAACAGTTTTACGAAATTTCCCACATAGTGTTTTTGCCCCCCGGGCGCGATGAAGATGCTCTGAGGGAAGTCACAGTACATGACCCGATACAGGTCCAGATTGGAAATAGTTTTAAAACTGCATTCCCCTGTATCGGATCTAGGTGGCAATTCGTTCCCCGTGACATTTTTAGCAAGGGGGGACTGACTGCAGGGGTAAGGAGCTATATTGTTCGAGTAGGGATGTGCTACCATGGTTGGTTTTCCGTGACTCCGTTGCTAAAACTCTAAGTATTTAAGGGATGACGATACGGATGAGAGGAGCTTTGTTTCCGTGGTGAGGCAGATCAAGCAGGGGAATGGTTGTCATAGTTAAGCCATAAAGACGAGATTTTTCCTCTCCCCCCCGTGGCAAGAAGGTCTTATATTTTCGTAAGATCAAACGTTTTGCGAAGGACCATGAGCGTATGCGACGTGTGGCCTGGTTCCATCAATTACGACCGACCGTCAACACACCGCTGCCAGTCGAGATGCCATCATGAGGAATAAGCAAAAACAAGTTGCAGCTGTCAAAAAATTTTAGACCTCAGCTTCGGCGAAGGAGTCACCGGGAGAGCCCAGCGATGGTGGTTCCCCAGCAAAAGCGGACACAACAATATCTCGACCTCCTCAGGGCTGCCGAGTCCGACACGCGAGTCACCCGCATTCTTCAGATGAATCGTTTGTTTTCGTGCTGCTTGTATATGGAATGTACCAGAAAAAACAAGGCACAGTGCAAATGGGGCGGGGGGAGGATCCATTTGGGGTATAACGCCCCCGTTCCCAACTCGGCCCCCAAGGTGCATATCCGGGGGAAAGCACTACATTACTGGTTTAGTACCACCCATACTGTACGGCAAGGGGAAATTCAGCACTGAAGACCCGAGAGCGGGGGAATTCCCCCCGGCCGTACCCCCCTCGGCGAGCTTTCTGCCACACATGCCCCAGATGGAAGCAGGACAGGGTTTTTTGTGCCTCTTTTCAGCAAAGGGGACCCCTAGAGTGAGGCGAGGTACCATATTTTCACAAAAAAAGGTGGAAGCTGCCCCAAAATCAGTCGTACCACCAAAGACAAAAAACTTTCCTGCACATCTTGTGCACTCATCGCAGACAATTGCCAAATCTGTGACCAGCAGGCCCACCTGAACTTGAATACGAAGTATGGGGGGGGGAAATCAAAGATGGCACCCCCGTACCCGCAACCTTGACAGCTCCGAACCCCAAGATCTCATAATGTAGGCGGTGCAAAATTAAGGGGGCGGGGAAGGAATGCGGCAGTGAACGTTGCACGCAACATGGAAAATAATGCACGTGTACGCGTTGGTTTCTAGTGACGCTGGCTTGAAACCCCTTTAAGACGGAGACGTAGACCCAAAAATGAAGTGGAAGAGGAAGGAGAAGCAGTGTGGGGAAAAGACGAGGAAAAAGACATCTTGATCTTTCATTTGGCTTTTGATGATGAATGAGAGTGATCGCCTTTAATGAAAATACCTTTATCACCCTCTTTTGAAAATGTAATTATTATATTTAAAGTTTTTGGGAAAAAAATACCTTTTAAATTGACCTTTTACCCCGAATAGACCAAAGCATGAAAAGACCTCAGAAAACGGTTTTCACACCAAGCTAACGGAAAAAATTACACACGTGATGAAAGGGTTTATGGGGTGAAAGTTATTTTCCACCTCGTTGCGGCGTCCCTCTTTGATTTTGCTAATTAGCGGGTTCCCCAAGGTTTACACTCGGCAACCGAGCAAAATCTTTTTATAGACCCCTTTTAGGTGAAACCCTAAAAGAAAAAAATAACTTCTCATGAAAAAAAAGGTTTAGACAAAAACCCAGGGGTGTCAAAAGGGTAAAGTCTTAATAGTGCGCAACTTTTTCAGTTTGGGGGGTCAAGGGTGCCCCGACATACCACATTATTTATACTAGATAGGTTCATATATGTCTGAATAACATGAAATGGTATGATAGTACTTGCAAAAACCCTTTTGCGAGCTGAGGGAAAACCAAACATATTACAGCCCCAGGTTAAAATTCCGCGCACAGTTTTAGTCACTCGAAGAATTCCCCGGCCCCAAAACCCTTAAAGCTATTGCATTTCTGAAAATTCAAAAAGAAGCCCGATAAATGTTCATCGATTGGGAGAAAATTTAATAATATAAATTGTAAATTTAAAGGGAAAAACAGTACCATAACTTAAAAAATATAGGAATTTTGACGTTTTTGAAAAAGTGTTTTTTTTTTTAATAGGAAATATTAATTCTAGCATTTTGTTCTATTTAAATTTAAGAAAGAAAAGGTACATATTAACCTTTACAATACAAAAAAACCCTAGCCGTTACGCTTTTTCAACCGAGTAGGGACAAAATTTTTTTTTTTTTTTTTTAAGAAAAGGGTGTGCGCCCCCACCAGGGCCCCGCATTGGGCCTTGGCCCTTGCTGCTTAAATAATCGTAGACCCATTTTTCTTTGTATAAGTTGAAAGTTCATTCAAAAAACCCTAATCCCCAAAAAAAAAAATTCATTTCCACGCCTATTTCCGTAAAAACACGTTTTTTAAAAAAACGCGGGAAAAAAAGTTTCATCCTTTCAACAGGCCCCCCGAATATTTGAGACGTCATTTAGGTTTTAAGAGAGAGAGAGAGAGAGAGAGAAGGGAGAGAGAAGGGGGAGGAGAAGANTAATATATATGTATATATATATATATTAATAATATATATTATATATATATATTATATGTGGTATTATTTTCTATTATAGTATTATAGTATACTATATATGTATTATTATATGTATATATATATATGTTATTATAGATATATATATATATGTATATATATATATATTATGTATATATATATTTATATATGTATATATATATATGTATATATATATATGTATATATTATATGTATATAGATAATGTATAATATATATGTATATATATATATGTATATATATATATGTATATATCATATATATATATATGTATATATATATGTATTATATATATGTATATATATATATGTATATTATATATGTATATATATATATGTATATATATATATATTATATATTATATATGTTATATATTTATATTAATATTTATATGTTATTTATATATGTATTATTTTATATGTATATATTATATATATATTTATATGTATATATTTATATGTATATATTTATATGTATATTATTATATGTATATATTTATATTTATATTATATGTATATTATTATATAGTTATTATTATATATTATATATATATATGTATATATTATATTTCTATTATATATATATATATATATATTATATATTGTATATATGTATATATATATATAGTATATACTATATATGTATATATGTATATATATATTAATATATATATGTATATTATTTATATCATAATATGTATATATATATATATATATCGTATATATATATTATATATATATATTGTATATATATAATCTGTATATCGATATTATATGTATATATGTATATATGTATATATTATATAGTATTTATATATATATATGTATATATATGTATATATATATATGTATATATATATATATATATTTATATATATATATATATATATTATGTTATATATGTATATATATATATGTATATAACTGTATGTATATAAATGATATATATATATATATATATACTATTATATACTATATATGTATACTATATATATATATATATTTATAATATATCTACTATTATCTATATATATATATCTATATATTATATCTATATAATAAATGTTTGTAGCCTTACCCTTGTTTCACGTATACATCTCACGTTATAAGGGTCGTTAGGGAGCAGTTTGATGGTCATACATTTTGGACCCATCGAGTTTGGTAGTAAACGTCTCGAAATTGTCATTTACGTTGTCGAGTTAGAGCATCTTAAGAGGAAACTTAAGAAAATATTCCATCACGAACCATCGTCTGGCATGCACAGCTTATTGTGTTTGGCGTCATAAGTATGGATAACAACTGAAATCAACCAGCAAGCAAATTCAAGCGTAGTTTCCTGAAAAGAGTTCTTGGTTTAGTACACTAGAGCACACACAATCACATAGTTTTGTCGGAATCCTGGAAAAAACTAGGACATATTGTTCATGTCTTGTTATCTAGTAAATAAAACAGGAAAATGGAGGAAAAGGATCAGTTGTATTGTGCACTACTTTACTGATGGCAGCGTCATTATAAGAGAGAAACTGAAATCCATATTGCGGACTGCTCTACTTCAACCCCAAAAGTCTTTTATATATGCCCTACGAAATCGTACCAATCTGAATGAACTCTAGCCCAGCTGTTAGTTCGTTAAGCTCTTACTCCCACCCAGAGAGCGATAATGCCTAGTTTTTAGCCTCTTAGTGTACCCGAAGTACTGATTGTTAATGCAAGTTGAATGTATTAACAAGACACACACATAATAATACTGTCTAGCCATACAGATTTCTAGCAATTATTAATTCTATGTGATTTTGGACACTTGCTACCTCAGACGTACACTAAGTACAATGACCCACGTGGGCTTGGTGATATTCGTAGGTATTTTGTATATTTCCAAATAGTGTATTCCTGGTACAAGGGTAAACCACGACAAATGTCTAATATTGAACAAACAAAAATTGACAATGAACTCATTCTCATAAAGAGCTTTCAATCTCCAAAGCTATCGCAGCTGTTTATTCAATACCTCTAAAACTGTGCATTCCTATACCTGTTTGTCGATGGGTTTTGTGTGTGATGTGTGTGTGTGTGTGTTTAGAGTATGACGAAGACGGAAATTATGAAAATATGAAATGTAGATCATATAAATTAGAGACGTAGTGTGGAATGTCGGAGGCAGAACTATTAATAATCAATCATTATAAAATATGTAGCAAGAAAAATGTTTATGTTTTGGATCTGACAAGTCCACGTACGATCATCACGTTTGCTATGGTCGAAAAGATCAAATAAATAAATAATAACCAGGCATGTATTCCACCTATCCCTCTTCACATATTTTAAAACCTTGCCCTCTAGGGACATGGCACATGGTGGTGATGTTTTCTTTTTGATAGAAAAAATACTAGTGACTATATGTGGTAAGATGCAGTTTGGAGAGAGAGCGAGAGAAGCGAGAGAGCGAGAGTCAGCGAGAGAGCGAGAAGCGAGAGAGCGAGAGAGGAAGAGAGCGAGAGAGAAGAGAGAGAGAGAGAGAGAAGAGAGAGAGAGAGAGAGAGAGAGAGAGAGAGAGAGAGAGAGAGAGAGAGAGAGAGAGAGAGCGCGAGAAGAGAGAGAGAGAGAAGAGAGAGAGAGAGAGAGAGAGCGAGAGAGAGAGAGAGAGAGAAGAAAAGAAAAGAAAACAAGAAAAAGAGAGAGAAGAGAAAGAGAAAGAGAAAGAGAAAAGCAGAGAAAGAGAAAGATAAAGATAAAGAGAGATACAAGAGAAAGAGAAAGAGAAAGAAGAAAAGAGAGAACGAAAGAGAAAGAGAAAGAGAAAGAGAGAGGAGAGAGCGGATTCCCGTTGAACGCGTCGCTACGGTCAACCTTTTAATATATTATCGAATAGTTCAGCTTGGCGCAACAGAGGGAATATATCACAAGCGGGTGTGGAAATACAACCTTGTATTGGATGTCACGGGCAGTATATTGGTATACGTTTTAAATAAACAGTTTGGGTTTATATAATACATTCTTTGTGGAATTGTACTCTATTTTTCATATATTTTGATGGCTGTGATTGATATATTTAGTATTTAAAGGACTGACGTTGTGTCCCGAATGCCCGAAGTTTATGTTGCATCGTATTCGGCACCGTACTACACTAACTAAGTAAGCTTTATACCAAGTACTACGCTAACTAAGCTTTATACCAAGTACTACACTAACTAAGCTTTATACCAAGTACTACACAACTAAGCTTTCAACCAAGTACTGACACTCAACTACGCTTTATACCAACTCTACGCTAACTAAGCTTTTATACCAAGTACTTACGCTACACTAAGCTTTATACCCAGTACTACACTAACAAAGCTTTATACCAAGTACTACGCTAATTAAGCTTTATACCAAGTACTACGCTAGCTAAGCTTTATACCAAGTACTACGCTAACTAAGCTTTATACCAAGTACTACGCTAAATAAGCTTTATACCATGTACTACACTAACTAAGCTTTATACCAAATACTACACTAACTAAGCTTATAACCAATGTACACACTACCTAACGCGTTTTATACCAAGTACTGTAACGACTAACTAAGCTTTTATTCCAAATACACACTAACCTAAGCTTTAGACCATGTACTCAACTAACTAATCTTATAACAAGTACTACACTAACGAAGATTTATACCAAGTACTACGCTAACTAACTTTATAACCAAATAATCCACTACTAGCCTTATACCAGGGGCGTATTTTAGGATCTTTGAAACATTGGGGGGCTTAGCCCATCCAGAGATCTTAAATTTTTGCAGGATAATTTTCAATTTATTTTATGACTTTAATGATAGAAGATGTGAGACACTATGCTCTACCAGAAGGCTCCGATATTTGCTTAGGAAAACTTTGTTATCGCCTGTTCTCTCCCCCTCTCATGTCCCTGTTCATAAAGGATGCCGTTCAGCTACGCTAAGTAACATCTAACAATATCTTTTTTTTTTTACTATATAATTTTATGTTGGCCCGCAGCAGTCAGACGGATCTTATTTTTTTGAGAAAAAAAAATTAATAATAATAAAAGAAATTAAAAAAGTATTGAGATCCGGGGCTTATTCATAAAACATTCGGGGCTCCAGCCCCCATGCCAGAGCCTCAACTACGCCCCTCTTTCATACCAAGTACTCACTCTAACTAAGCTTTATACAAGTACTACACTAACTAGTGTTTATACCAAGTACTACGCTAATAGTTTTAATACCAAGAACTACCGCTAACTAAGCTTTATACCAAATACTCCGCTAACTAGCTGTATACCAAGTACTAACGCTAACTAAGCTTTATACAAGTACTACACTAACTAAGTTTTATACCAAGTCTACACTACTAAGGCTTTATACCAGTACTACACTAACTAAGCTTTATACCAATACTACACTACCTAAGCTTTATTACCAAGTACTACACTAACGAAGTCCTTTATACCAAGTACTACACTAACTAATTTTTATCCAAGTAACTACACTATACCTAAGTTTTTATACCAATTACAACCCTAACTAACACCTTTTAATACCAAGTCTTACGCTAAACTAAGTTTTTATACCAGTAACTACACTAACTACGTTGTATACCAGTTATCTACACTAACTAGTATTTAATACTAAGTACTACACTAACTAAGTTTTATACCAAGTACTACACTAACTAAGTTTTATACCAAGTACTACACTAACTAAGTTTTATACCAAGTACTACACTAACTAAGTTTTATACCAAGTACTACACTAACTAAGTTTTATACCAAGTACTACGCTAACTAAGCTTTATACCTGTGATCAACACGCCTTACTTTTTCGTTTCATCATTATCTCGATGATTTTTCATCGGTGTTTCATGACAATACAATTCTGTATTCGAGGTGTTATGTCAACGCTAGTCTGTTCAGGTGTCTGTTCGACGACCTGTTTAGTAAACGCTAAGGTGTTTTATTATTATCTATATCATTGATTTTATGATTATTTTCATTATTATTACTATCAATATGATTTTATTAAGCATAGTTTATATTGTTATAATTTTTCCGCATATATATGTGTCAAGAGTGTACTTATCATGTCTCCCCAGAACTGATGTCACGGACCAGATACCGGACAAGTTACCGCGGACCAGAAGTTACCAATACAGCAGCTACGTACGCGTGGACCAGGAGTTACCAATACGGATCTTCATTTTAATATTATTACTTCTGTATATATAATGTCACAGAAATACCTTTTTGAAACTGTATGTATATTTTGATTCTGAGAGTTTATGCATGAGTGAAATACAATTTTAGATGAAAATAAGAAATAGGGGAGAGGTTTATTAAAGGGTATTTCAGTAATAGAATTCAATGTTAATATTAAACTTATGAATTTCCTTATTTTTTCCAGTCCCTCCACATTGTTGTTGTATAAGGGCAATGATGTGATTGACGACATGCGTCCTGGTGTTCATCTATAAATGCAGTGAGTGCTGGTCCTCCCGGGAACTTCTGGTACTGCAAGGTTTGTTTACATTGGCCACGCATGCGGCAGGTTGCTGGTTTTGTTACTCCTATAGTCTACTATAACATACCTAGTCCATTACACACCTTCACGCCCAGATCTTTCATTTGCTAATCTAAAAAATCGTATGTTGTCGAGCCAGAAAAATTACGAAAAGTAGCTTAATATACTCCAAATTAGTTGGGGTCGACAATGATACTACAGGTCATATCTATCAACTATTGCTTATATTAACTAAAATCGTCTATGGTGTAGACCCATTCAATGGAAATAGTCGTTTCTGGATCATCAAGGGGTTAAAGAGGCGTGAGATGTAGCCCTGAGATTGCCAACAACGTAATTTTCCTCCTTCAATTTCTCTATTAGTTGGCAGCAGTCACTTGTTCCTACTCATCATGTATTGACATTGAACACCACCACCATATATTTTTCTCTTCTGGCGGCTATATTAGATTTGCTGTGAATAAAATTATATTACACCACCATCCTGCTGTCACACCTCCCCAAGTTATCATTATCCTCCTCTAAAGTGTTTATCCTCATTGTCTCCATTACTCTCACATCTTCTCACTCTTAATCTACTCCTCCTCCTCCACCCGCAGTTTTCCTTCACCATTATCATTACTCATCACCTTATCCCTTCATGTCAGCATCCCCCACCAAACCGTCCTTGGGGGGGGAGACATGGGGCACGGGGCAGGTAAGACTAAGAGCGGCTACCGGGAAAAAAAAAAAAAAGGGAGAACGTGGAAAAGAAAAAAAAAAAAAAAAAAATCGCTGGGGCAAGGGAGGGCATAACTAGACAGAAACCGATAATAGCTTTACAACGGCGTACGGGTCAATGAGGGGACTCTGCACGAAACCTCAGGTGCATTCAAGGAACGAAAAGGGCATGGATGGCCGTCAAAGGCCTAGCCACCACGTGTGCCTTGAGGCACGGGGCAGGGATGGCACTCACCGGGTGAGAAAAAGGGGAACAGAGTGGCACCCACATTCACAGCCTTGGCAGGGAGATGAGCCTTCATCCGCCCCCTTGTGCCTTCACAGCTAAGAAAAAAAGTGTCGGGTTAAAGGGGAGGGTGGGCCTCAAACACACACACGCCCGACCCGGCGTGCGCTAATACACAACCTGAGCAAGGGGTCCATGGATGGCCTCTTCCAAGCTAGTCTGACGTGGCAGGGAGGCGCTCTGGTGGGTATCGCTGTCGCCTCCTTATTGCCTTCACAGCACGGTGCCGGGAGGGCCTCTACCGCCGCCCGAGCGTGCCTTCCCACACAAGGGTCAGGGAGTGCCTCAACCCCCCCCTTGTGCCCTTCAGCGAGCACGGGTTCAGGAGGCCTCACCCGCCCCCTCTGTGCCTTACCACGCACTGGGCATGGGTTTCTCACCCGACGCGGCGTGCCTTCACAGCAAACGGGGCAGGGATGGACTCACATACCGCCCCCTAGTATGTGCTCACATCACTGGGAAGGGAGGGCTTCAACACCGCCAGCCGCGTGGCCTGCACAGCACGGGGCATGGAGGTGGCCTCACCCGCCACCTTGTGCCTTCCCAGCACGGGGCAGGATGGCCGTCACCGCCCCCCTACTGTGCCTTCACCAGCATGGGGCGGGAGGGGGAGGGCCTCACACGCCCCCCACAAGCTGTCCTTACAGCAAGGTAGAAGGTACCGGCCGTCACCCTCGCCACACTGTCGTGCCTTCCCCGGCCGGCGCAGGGAAGGGCCCTCTTTCCGCCCGGGGCACCAGCGTGCTTTGCAGCACGGGGCAGGAGAGCCTACCCTCACCCTGCGTGCCTGATCTCCAGCACGACGGATGGGCATGGGAGGGCCTCACCCGCCCCGCCCACGTTCCTTCATGGCAATGGGCAGGAAGGGCTCACGAACCCGCCCACTCCGCTTGCCTTCATGGCAAAGGGGGACAGGAAGGGCCTCACACGCCCCCGCGTGCCTTCACAGCCGGGTTATGGAGGGCCTCCAAACACGCCCCCGCCCAAAGCGTGCCTTCAGATGAACGGTGCAGGGAGTGTGCCATCAACCGCGACCTTTCCGAGCGGTGCCTTCACAGCACGGAGTAGGGTGGCCCCACGACGCCCGAACCGCCGTGCCTTCACAGAACTGAGAGGAGGGTCCTCACACGATCCACCCGGCAGTGGCCTTCAACAGCACTGGAGAGGGAAGGCCCTCACATAACTAACCCTCAACCGCCGCGTGCCTTCATAGACACTGGTTGAGGATGGCCTTGTATACGCCCCCGCGTGCCTTCACATCTTTGGAGAGTGGGAGACTCGACAGCCGCTCCACCATAGCGGTATGCCTTTCACGTCCTCTGCAGAGAGGGCACTTACCACGCCGTTGCGTGCCTTCTACGGCACAGGGAGAGAATTCACACGAGGTTGAGTGTCAATCAAAAGGGGCAGGAGGTGGTCTCACCACAACCCGCCTCGTATCCTTCACTTCACGGGTCAGGGAACCGCCTTCATCCCCCCACCCGCGTACCTTTCACAGCACGGTGCAGGGATGGCCTCACACAGTACACACGCCCCATGGGAATTTTTGCTTTCACATCACGTGGGCAGTTAGGGCCTCACCCGCCGTGCTTGTGCCTATCAACTAGCTACGTGGCATGGATGTAGCCTCTCACACCGCAACCCTTTGCCTTCACTTCACTTGGCAGGGAGGGCCTCACGACCGCCCACTTGTGCCTTCACAACTAATGATGGTCACTGGGCGGGAGTCCTCAACTCCGCTCCACCCTTGTGCCTTCACAGCACGGTGCAGTTGGGGTGTAGGGCCTCACCGCGGCCGCAGCGTGCCTGTCAAACAGCACGGGGCAGTTAGCGCCTCTCACGCCGCCGCGTGGCCTTCACATCACGGGATAGGTAGTCGCCAAATCTACCCACCCAGGGAGGGGGGGGGGGGGGGGTAATAGGAGGGGGGAGAAGCCGGGGGGGGGGCGTGCCTTCCCGGCACGGGGCAAGTGATGGCCTCTCCCATCCCCTGCTTTCATTCCCTGCACGGGCATTGAGTGAGCTCTCCTGCCCAGCCCCTCTCGTGCATTCCCGGCACGGGCAGGGAGAGCCCACCCGCCACCCGCGTGCCTTTCACAGCAAGGGGAGAGGGGAGGCCTCACACGCCCTCCAATCGTAGCCTTCACAGCACTGGATAGGGTAGGGCCCCCTAACTCCCCCAGCATAGTAAAGCTCTTCAAAAGCACGGGCAAGGGAGTCCTCGACCCCCTCATCCCAGCGTGCCTTCACTAGCATGGGAGAGGGAGGCCTCCACACGCAACTCCCACGCGTGCCTTCACTAGGCCTGGAGAGGGAGGGCCTCACAACGCCCCCGTCGTGACTTCACACGGCAAGTGGGCAGGGAGGGCTTCAACCCGCCCACTGTCGTGCCTTCACCATCATGGGCAGCTGAGGCTCACCCGCCCGGCTTGCCTTCATGGCTCATAGTTGAGGGAGTGGGGTGACCTCACACGCCTTAAACCAATAGGTTGGAGATAAAATAAAATGAAAAAATTGGAAACTCGATAAATGTGCTGTACCTTCCTTCTGCCTCTACCATCATAGCCTTGCGTTACATGCACCCAATGGTGAAAAAAAAAAAAAATCAAAACAATAGTAAACTACAGTTTTGAGTTAAGAAAAGAACATAAAGTCAAACAGAGTTTTGAGTTAGACATTGGATACTATAACCATAAACTTCAAGCGGTAAGAGAATTAAAAATAAAATCTAAAATACACCGTCTTCGCAAACGCGTCAATGGATTGGATCTGTCCTCCAGGACCACTGCCTCCATGCCTTGGCGAACAGGCCGCGTCGCCAAACCAACCGCAGGGGCCTCACCAGCCCAGCGTAGCCTTCACGGGCACCGTTGAAGAGGGCCTCACGCCACACCCGCTTGCCTTCACGGCACGGTGAAGGGATGGCCTCACCAGCCCCCGCAGTAGGGTCCTTCACGGGCAACGTTTAATGGAGGTGCCTCGACCACCCCGACTATTCCTACACGGCAAATGAGCATGATTCCCTCACCCGCTCTCTCGTGCCTTCCTCACGAGCAGGGAGGCCTCACCCTCCCCCCGCGTAACGGGTCCTTCAACGGCACGAGTGGGATGGCACTCTACCGCCCCGCGTGCTTTCCACGGCACGATTGTGTAAGTGCGGCCTCACCACCCCGAAGCAGTGCCTTTATGGTCATGGGTGCAAGGCCGCGGAGTTTCGGTATCCCAAACGCGATTTTTTACCTTGCCCTGTTCTATATCATAAAAGTGTTTTTGAGCCCAGTACTTGTCCTTTCAAACCTTCAAAATCCCTTCAAACTTCAAAGGGTCGCTTACCACCCATATGATTTAATTTCTCACTATTATTATTCATTGTCACTCCTTATTCACCCCTCTCCTGCTGCAGACGAGCCAATCATAGGGTATTAGCAAGGCATATACCCTTATTCCCTCTATGCACATCATCAGAGGGTAGTAGCAAGGCATTTGTTACCCTTCAATTCCCTCTCTGAACACATCCATCATGAGGGTATTAGCAAGGCATTATCACCCTTCATACATCCTCCTCTGCACAGCTTCCATAGTGTTAGGCAAGGCATTATAACCCTTTATTCTTTCTCTCCACAAACAATAATTAGCCATCCATGGGTTAAAAAAAAAAAAAAAAAAAACATATAGCAAGGCATTCTCACCCTTATTCCTCCCTGCACAGCTATCACCACATAGGTGTTAGGCAATTCATTCTCACCCTTATTTCTTTCTCTGCGACCGCCATCATAGTGTGTTAACTAGAGCATTAACCCCGTTATTCCCTCTCACACTGTACAAGAGCTATCGTAGAGATTATTAGCAAGGCATTAACACCCTTATTCCCACTCTCTTGTACAGCCATCGTAAGGGTTATTGCATGCAAAGGCATTAACCCCTTATTCCCTCTCTGTACAGCTATCATACGAGTATTAAGATGCATTAAACGCCCATTAGATTCTCTCTCGCTGTACCGCATCATGCGAGGGTATTATAGCAAATGCTTACACGACACCCTTATTGTCTCTCCTGCAGCTGTTATCATAAGGGGTTTTAGCAGCATTAACACTCTTTATTCCCTTCTCTGCACAGCTATCATAAGGGTATTCAGCAAGGCATTAGCAACCATTATTCCATCTCTGTACAGCTATCACAGAACTGTTACCGCGGATACGCATTAACAACGATTATTCCCTCTCAGGTGCAATGCTATCTAGCGTATAAGCCAAGGCTTATTCCTCCCTTATTCTCTCATCTGTCACAGCTATCATTATGGGTGTTAGCGAAGCAGTATAGGACCCCTTATTCCCTCTCAGTCTATTATAGGGGGTAATGTAGCAAGGAATTTTCACCTTGTTATCCAACTCGTCTGTACAGCTATCATAGGGTGTTAGTCAAGGCATTATCACCCTTCTATTCGTCGGAATCGGGCTGCACTGGCATTAAAAGGGCTATCATATAGAATATTGCATAAAACCCAGACATATTACCCTTACTTACAAGAAAGAAGAGCTTAAACCCTTGAGAACCAGAACGTAATTTCCTCTGTAATTTTGGCTACCATAGACCTCTTTAGTGAGTAGGAAGCAGTATTATTTATACATTGACCTATTTAGTCATCCTTGTCCCTACTATTTGATAATTTCAGTGACCTTTTCCTAAATTTATGGCTCACGAACATGATTTTTTTATGAAAAGGACAGATCTGGGGCGTGTGAAGGTGTTAACGGATACTAAACAGTCTACCTATTTCAAGAGCAGAGGTCATTAGATACTAAGCACTAACCTTTTTCGAAGAAGAAGACATACGAAGAAGGAAGGAATGAATGTAGGAGGCTATACTGTACTAAGTGAGTAGCCACAAAGGAAATGTAATTAAAAAAGTGTGAATGAGAGTGTAATTTTGAGTGCTGTAAATAATAGGACACTAAAGTAAATGATTGTTCAGAGTAGTACAACCATTAAAACATAATGCTAGCACAATACAACATGACAACGGAAGCGAACTGAACCGTCTTTCATACAGAAGAACTGCAAACGCAACCCCGAGTGTTGCGTAGGGGCGCCACCAAGGTCTTTTTTATTAATCCTATTCCATATTTGACGAACCTATCCCTTGTTTGTCTCACTGAATTTTTTGTTTTTTCGCTAATAGTGAGTTTTGAAGTGTTTTGACACATGAATCTGCTAACAAAACCGTTTATTATGCCACAAATGGGCGAGTTTTTTTTAGCGGATGTCAGGTAAGGTTAACTTAGGTAGAGTATAATGTAGCGAATTCGGTTAGTGCAGTTTCTTTTTGTCAATCATGTTTTTCCGCCAATTTTTTTTTATTATAAATATTTGCGCAAGAAAAACGGTAGCAAAACACTAAAACTCACCAGGAAAAAACTGTTTGGTCGCGCCAAAGTGAATTCGGTGTCAAACTGGAAATTAACCAGTTATTTTTTCCCCTTGTACCCATCCCCTAGTTTCTCGAAACCAAATCACGGAAGATCGTCTCTGTGTTGTAGATGGCTCGCACAACGAGGCGTCTAACATACGATTCCACTGGCCAGTTTTCCGAATGCCGGATCATGGCAGGTCGGCTGGCCAGCCACTAACACACGACATTGCCCCTAACCACACGTCCCGAGGTATTATTTCGGTAGTGGTGGCTTTCAAAAGTCCTAAGGATTCCTGTGCCCGATGCGACGGGTGGTAGATTGCACCTATTTATTATCTTAATGAGATCATTTTGTCCAGATTTTGACCAAATTACGAAAGGCTTGCCAAGAGGTTTGAAAAGGTTAGTAGAGAAGACGGGTGCCTGAAAAAGGTTAGTCGACATCATAAGGTAGGTAAAGTGAGATTATGGAGGGGCAGATAAAAACGAATCGTAACCAATCCACGACCCAGAATCTTAATCCTTTGCTAGTAAATCCATCTCTTGGTAGCCATAAAAACTACGAAATGAGAATCACTGATATACCGAAATTTATTAAGTGGACAATAGGGTGGATACTAGACAGTCCATAGTCTATAAAATATTGCTTATATCACTAAAAATCTCTAATGGTACCCGAAATGACAATGGAATTACGTCTATGGGGGTCCTCAAGGAGGGTTCATTCTTAAAACCTCCCCAGCATCCGGGTAGATTTTCTGCATTACTGATAGTTTTTTAAACTCCCATTTTCCTAAACTCTTGAAAGCCCGAACATACGAGATGTGACCAACAGGCTTAAAACACGGGCTTCGGTCTTGGTCAAATGAATAAATGGGTACATTATCCAGATTGAACCACCGAAGTGCTCTTGGTGACGGAAAACTATTTTTTGTCTGGTGAGTGTTTATGTGATTTGGTAATTATACATGCTAAAGCCCTTTTCGTCGATAATCGGTCACATTTTTTTTCTTTATTGTGGCTTTGCAACAAACTTGACAAGAAACAATACTTGACCTATACAAACCTAACAACCATTTACCTAAACCTACCTATACATAACTTACTAATATATACCTAAAACCTTAACCTCTGTGAAAAAAGAAAAAAAAATTGCGACAGACTGGTTAGCAGATTCATATTAAACACATCAAAAACTACACCATAAAAACTATTTCCGTCCCACTCACAAAGGCAGATTCGGCGCTTCAATCTGGAAATTTTCCAATAGAACAAGTCCACACAGCCGCGGAGGTATTAGCAGGTCATGCTAATAAGTATGTGTGCGGGGTTAGGGGGGGAGGGGGTGGGGCATCGCGGCCCAATGCCCCCCCCTATTGAAATTAATATCATAATACGTAATATATTGTATATCCTATATAATATACATATATATTAAAAATATAGATTATATTATATATATATTATATATTATCTATTATATATAATATACATATATTATAAATATATAGCTACTATCATATATCATATATATAGATATACTATATATCTTATAGTAGTATAGATAATATATTATAATTTACGATATATATATATATTATATTAATATAATATATAATATAGAATATATATATATATATATATATATATATATATATATATTATATATATATTTATAGATTTATACGTATATATAGTATATATATATATATTATATATAATATAACTCTATCATATGTTCTAATACTATATATACCATATATCTATAGTAATAGTATATAATACATATATGATAGCATACATATTATCTATATATAATATCTATTAAGTATATAGTATATATATCTCTATATATAAATATATATACTATTATAATATACTATATTCTATATATATATATAAACTATATATAGATAATAATATATATATATATACTAATATCTAAATTATATTTACATATATATACAATTATATAGTATCTTAATATATATCAATGATATATATCTATTATATATTATCTATCTATATATATAAATAATATTATCTATATATATATATATATTATATATATATATATATTAGTGGTGTAATTTTTTTTATTTAGTTGTATTTATTTATTTCATATAATGGACGATTTTTACCACTAAATGGTGGCTAACATAGAACCGACTTCCCTACCAATTGAGAGTGTGGTTTCGTGTTTTGACGCCTTAGTAGATTCCAAGACAACATTCTCTGTATGAACTTCTCGCAAATACACACTTAGAATATGACAAAATGTTTTTTAATAGGAAGAGTGTATAATGATATATTATGAAAATTAAACTGACAACTCTGGCACCCCAATTTTAGACTCAACAAATGCTAACCTTAAACGACCTTAAACTCTACTTCCCGACGACTTTAAAAAAATCAAACCTCCTAACAATAAGCCAGATCTGCATTAAATAATTCCCGAGACAAGGGAAGAAACGAGGCGATGCACTGTACACAAGATGAAGAAGAACTAGGGCGGACGTAAACCTTTTTCTCTCCGCCGTCCCTATTGCAACAACCTTTCAATAATATCCACAAAGTAATAGATTTGGCGACGGAGCTCATAAGAGAATTGCTTCCTAGAATCAATAGAGGCAACAGAAAACCACACTCTCCAATGGTACCCATATTACTCTACTTGAGGTAACTTAGATTGGAACAGTCTTCAGAGACTCAAATAGTAGGGGCATCATCTGAATTTTCGATGTGAGCAGTAATTTTTGATCGATAGCAGCCATTTTAAAAGTGGAGGAAAATTTGGTGCGCTCCAAAACGAACCCGGGCGCCATGTTAGTGACGTTCACATACGCGATGGTTGTCCCAAGCGGGCCGCAGCGGGCCGTTGCCACAGTTAACATTAACGATTTCATTACCCCGAACTACCGCAAGATGGCCCAATACTCCTCACTTCAATTTTTTGTGGGTAGGTTTTCGACACTGTGTTTTTGAATATATCAGTTTGTAGTTTTAAGTAATAAGCTGATTAGAAGACAGGGACAAGAAGTATACTCCTGACAACAGGCTAAGTGATGTGACTTTATTCATCGCAACATCCTTAACACAAAGAGCTCAAATGAACCTACATACATGTAGCCTACAGCTATACAGGATAGAACACTCATAGAGAAACAGGTATATGAGAGCGACCTTCCCACCTTCAACCAACACCCATCACTGGACGAATTCATTAGAACAGTAGATAGAGAGCGCCTTCCACCACACACACGCAGGAGAGAGTCACACCTACTCATAGACGAATTCAGATAAAAGACCCAAGTAGAATTAGAGCGCCTTCCACCACACGTCACACACACATACACATCATAGACGATTTCATAGAAAATCAGGTAGGATGAGAGCGCCCTGCACACCAACACACAACACATCACATCATAATCGATCCATAGAAACAGGTAGAATGAGAGCGCCTTACCACCCACACACAATACATACCACATCATAGACAAATTCATAGAAAGACAGGTAGGAATGAGCGCGAGCTACCACAATACACATACATAAACATCAGAGACGAATTCCATAGAAGAACAGTTAGATATGAGAGCGCCTTCCACTCACAACACACAATACACATCCTTCATAGCAGCACTGGCGCCTCCACGCACAACGACACACCAATGCAAGAAGTAATTCAGGCTTACAAAGGCAAGCTATGATAATAGTAGATCTAGGAGACGGGACATACGAGCATAGCTCTTATTTCCTGTAGTTACAACTAGGTAACTCCAACTAGGATAAATATACACACACAACACACCTATTATATAATCATATGTGTGTGTGGTTGAGGCGCAGTGTCTCTTGATACAGTCAATGGCTGTCGTGTGTGGTGTGGGTTGGTGAAGGCGCTTTCATTCTATACCTTGTATTTTCATATTATTTCGTGTCCTGATTACTTAATGAATCGCCTAGGGCCCTAGATGAAGGGGAATTCACAATCAACATCACAAAAGGAGCTACCTCGTGTATGCTCCAGGTTACGGGCCTCATTGTATGCATCCCTTATTTTCTTATGTCTTTGCTTCTTCTGGTGCTTGCCCGTGCCCACAAGCAGTCCACATAACACAGCACGCTGCGTGTGTTGTGTATGTGTGTGTGCATGTGTGTTGTGTAAGGGCGTTTGTTTACTTCATCACATGCCTACCACAGACAAACACCAGCTTACAACCAACAGAACTCCGTACGTGTTATTATGTAGTTACTACACACATGCATTGTCACAACCCCACACCCAACACCGCCGCACAAACAGTAACTGTGTGTATCCACTCAGGGCCGGGAACACGCCTATTAGTAGACTCCACCACTGTTTTACAGTTTTTTTTCCTTGTCTTTCGTACAACAGATATAACACTCTCTTGGTGTTTTAAATCCGTGGTGTTTTAAGTCCGATTGGCACATAACAAAACAAGTGTGTTCTCTTTGTGCAGCTAATATAAGGCGAGGAACGCGGGGTAGAGAAGGCAGCGGAAGGGAATTATTTCTGCGATGAACTAACAAGGAACGTCACAAACATCACAGCGCGTTCCGCGTTGCCGGAACGTGACATATTTTGGGCCCAAAAACTCAATATCTCAATTTCATTAAGGTGCCTTTTTTAAAAGCAAGAATTCAATCTGAGTCCAGTGGATCGTTAGCTTATTGAAATAAAGAAAAGTCCATCCAAAGCTTCAACAAAATCTCCGTTTTTAGGTGTGAGTAAAACGGGTCCATTGTGTAGGAATTTTTCGGTCGCTGGTGTAAAATAAATACCATATCTTATATCTATATATTCTATATCTATATAATAGTTCTCTAATCGTATTTATATATTTATCTTATATATATATATTATAGTATATCCTATATATCATTATAATAATATATATATATAAATACGGGGTCTGTTCTTGGTCAAACTAAAGGGTACATTTCCAGATGAAACACCGAAGTTATGCTGGTGAACGAAACTATTTTTGTCTGACTGAGTTTGTTATGTGTTTTGAATAATCTGCTAACATACGCATTTCCTGGCAGATAATTCACTTGTTTGTCCTTTTTTGTAGTGAATTTGCAACCAAATTGGACCAAAAAAAATTGAACCTATACCAAAAGCCTAACCTTTACCTAACATAACATATACTAACCTACTAATATAACCTAACCTTTACCTAAGGAAAAAAAATCATAATATTTGCGACAGGAACTGGTTAGCAGATTAATTTAAAAAACACATCAAAAACTCACCAGAAAAAAAATGTTTCGTTCCACCAAAAGGAAGTTCGGGCTTCATCTGGAAATTTTCCCATAAACGTTCCACACAGCCCAGCAGGAAGGTATTAGGCGGGCGTCAATGCTAAAAAGATGGGAGGGGGGGGGGGGTGGGGGCATGCGGGCCATGACCCCCCTTATTGAAAATTAATAATAATAATAAGTAAATATATTATTATATATAATTTTTATATATATATATACATCTATATATTATATATATATAAATATATATATCATATATATATAGATTATATATATATCTATCTATATATTATCTAGAATATATATATATATATATATATATATATATATAATCATATATATATTATATATATATATATATATATATATATATATATAGGATATTATAAATATACTACTAGTATATAGTAATATAGGTATCATATATATATATAGTATATACTTATCTATAGACATATATATATATATATATATACATATATATACATAGGATATAGATATTAAGTATATATTATATAGTTATATATAGATAATATATAGAATATATCTATAATATATTATATATTAAATATATATATAGTATATATAGTATTATTTATATATTATATCTATATATATATATATATATTATAATATATATATAATATATATATATATATATATATATTAATATATATATAATATATATATATATATTATTTATTATTATTTATTTATTTATATTACATAAATGGTACATTATTACAACTACATAGAACTCGAAATTCCATACACAATTGAGAGTGTGGTTTTGTTCACCTTAATAGTTCTAAGAAACATTCTCTTATGAACTTCCGCTCGCAAATCACTACTAAGAAGATACAAAATGTTTTTAATTGGGAAGGAGTGTATCTGAGATATGAAAATTAAACTAACCACCCCACTTTTAGGGGACCTCACTAAATCTAACCTAACCTAACCTATTCCCCCGCTTTAACCTCCTAACTAAAGCCAAAATCTGCATTTAATAAGTGTCGAGACAAGGGCAAGAACAGCTGGCGATGCAGTCACAAGAGAAGAAGATTATGGCGGACGTAAACAAACTTGTCTCGCGCCTCCCTATGACCACCATTGGCAATATCTCCACAAGTAATGATTTGCGGGACGGAAGCTCATAGAGAATGCTTCCGAGAATTCCAATAAGGCAAACACAGAAAAACCACCCACTCCCAATGGACCCATTTACCACTTGAGGGTAACGCTAGATGGAAAAATCTTCAAGACTCAAATTAAGGGCAGTCATGCTGAATTTGCGATGTGAGCAGTATTTTGTTGATGATACAGCCATTTAGTGGACGGAAAATTTGTGCGCTCCAAAACGGTACACGGCGCCATGTTGTGACGTCAATAACGCCAGAGTGGTCAAGCGGCCGCAGCGGGGCCGCTCCACAGTAACATAACTTGCATTACCCCTACTACCGCAAGGATGGCCAATAATTCCTCCTCAAGTTTTGTGGTAGTTTTCACTGTGTTTGTGAATATATCAGGTTTTAGTTTATAAGTAAGAAGTGATAACAGGGAAAAGTGACCCCATGGACAACAGGTAACGTGAGGACTTAGGCATCGCAACTCCTTACAAAGAGCTCAAATGAAGGATCATGACATGTAGCCTACAGCTAGACAAGATAGACGAACCTCATAGAAAGAAACAGGTAGAATGAGAGCGCCTTCCACCCCTGGCACACACACACACATCATGGACGAATTCATAGAAGAAACAGGTAGAATGAGAGCGCCTTCCCACACACACACACACACACACATCATAGACGAATGATTAAAAGAACACGTAGAATGATGAGCGCTTCCACCAACACGACTACACACATACGCACTCATAGAGCAATTCATAGAAGAACAGGTAGAATGAGAGCGCTTACACCAACACACACACATACACATCATAGACGAATTCATAGAAGAAACAGGTATGAATGAGAGCGCCTACTACAAAACACACATACATACACATCAAGACAAATTCATAGTAAGAACAGTAGAAGAGAAAGCGCCTTCACCAATACACCATCATACATACCACATCATAGACGATTCATAGGAAGAACAGGTAGAATGAGAGCGCCTTCCACCAACACACACATACACATCCTCTCAAGAGAACACTGCGCCTTCCACGCACCACATCACAATGCAAGAAGTATCAGGGACTTCAAAGGCAAAAGTGGATAATAGTAGATTGGAGACGGGACAATACGAGCATAGCTCTTTTCCTTATGCTACAATAGGTAAATACAACAGGTAAAATATACACACACACACACAATATAAATAATATGTGTGTGTGTGGAAGGCGCAGTGTGCTCTTGATCAGATGTGTGTGCTGTGTGGTGGGTGGGTGGGAAGGCGCCTCTCACTCTATACCGGTTTTTATATGAGTTGTCATGAGTACTTAAGACTCGCCTAGGGCCCTAGATGAAGGGGAAATCACTAAACTACAGGAAAACTACTCGTGTAGGCTCTCACGGCATCTTGTAGCATCCTTATTTCTTATGTTCTATTATGTTCTTTTTGGATGCTTCCCCATGCCCAACAGCATTGTTTACAATAACTACAAAAGCCGTGTGTTGTGTATGTGTGTGTGTGCATGTGTGTGTGTAGGGTTTGTTACTTCATCACTGCATACACAGACAAACACAATCACCAATCCGTACGTAGTTACTATGTATTCTACTTACACACATGCGTTGTCACACACACACACACAACACAAACCACACACACACACCACAAACACACACGATAACATGTGTGTTCCCTCAGGGGAAATCACGCCTATAGTAGGACATCCACCACTGTTTACTTTTTGTTCTTGTCTTTTTGACACAGATATGAACCACTCTCTGGTGTTTTAATCGTGGTGTTTTAGCAGTTGGCACATAACAAACAGTGGTATCTTCGTCCATCTATATAGGTGAGGAAGGGGGTAGAGAAGGAAGCGGAAGGGATGTTTCTGCGCTGATTACGTCACAAACAATCAAGCGCGTTCCGCTGGCCACGTCTATTTTGGCCCAAAAAACTCAATATTCATTCATGGTGCATTTCTAAGCAAAGTGAATTGAGTACAGTCGAGAAGTAGCTTATATTTACTCCAAAGGTTCACAAAATTCAGTGTTTAGGTGTGAAGGTAAAACGGGTCATTGTGTAGGGAATTTCGGTCCTGGTGTAAAAATAATACTATACTATATATATTCTATATAGAGATATATAGTTATACTAATTTGTATATACATATATATTATATATATAAATAACATATAGATATATTAGATAATATGATTATATTTATCTGGATAAAATATATATATATTATATATATATACCATATAATTTTATATATATATATATAAAAAATATATTAATATATATTTTATAATTTTTATTAATAATAATTATTTTTTATATATATATAAAATATATATATATATATATATATATATAATTATAAAATATATAATATATTATATATATTAAAATATAAATATTATAATATAGAAATATATTATATAAATATATTTATATTATATTATATATATATATATATATAATTTTATATATATATATAATATAATACATATATATATAATTATATATAGTATATTATTTTATAATATATAATGATATAATATATATATAATATATATAATATATATATATATATATATATATATATATATATACATAATTATTATATAATATATATAATTTTATATATATCTATATATATATATATATATATTAATATATCTATATTTAATATATATAATATATATAATTATATATAATTATATATAATTTAAAAAATAAAATAGTTATCTTTATATATATATATATATAAATAATATATATAATATATATTATATATATTAGTATATATAAATATATATATTTATATATATTTATAAATATATAAATATATATTATATATATTATAAAATTATTAATATAATTATATATATATATAATATATTATATATTAATTAATTATAAATATATATATTTATATATATATATATATATATATATATATAATAATTTTATAATATATATAATATATTATATATATATTTTATATTATATATATAATATATATATATATAATTTTATATATCTATATAAAATATATATATTATATAATTATAAATAAAATATATATATAATAATATATATATATATATACATTTATATATAATATATATATATTATATATATATACTATATATATATTTTATATATATATAATAATATATATATATATTAAAATGTATATATATATATATTTAAATGTTATTTATAATATATATATATATAAATAATATATATATATATATATATATATTTTATATATATATATATAAAATATAGTATATATATAATATATATATATAATATTATATATATATATAATATATTATATATATAAATTTTATATATTTTATATAGTATATATATTAATATAATATTTCTATTATATATTATATATATATATCTATATTATATATTTTATATATATTATAATGTATTATAATATATATTATGATAAAATATATATATATATATATATATAGAATACTATATAATTATATATATATATATATAAAATATATTAATATATAATATAAAATTTTAATTATATATATATATATATATATATTAATATAAATATATATATTTATATATATATATTATATATATACATAACTATAATATATATATTATATAAATATCCAATATATATATATATATATATATAAATATTAAATATATTTGTTATTTTATCTTGTTTAATATAATAATATATTTCCACAGTCTTTCTGGATAGTCTGGCGCATGGCTTCCCTTGGTCCATCAAGTACATGAAAATGCAAGGAAGTACTTGGAACGCAAGGGAAGGTACTTGGAATGCAATGAAGTACTTGGAAGCAAGGAAATAAAAGGCAAGGAAATATGGAAGTTATGGGAAGGAAAACATTTGGATTGCAAATCCGTAGTGCAGCCAGCATAGTAAATAGCAAGCAGTAGTTAAGGTCAAGGGTGGGTGAACGGTTAATTCCAAATGTTACCGTATCGCCATATCCAGGATGGCCGAGAGGCATATAGGATGATCAAAACCATAAAAGCCCATTAAGAGAATTGGGTTTGTCGTAGTCTCGGTTGAAAATCCCGGGGCAACCAAGACTCAAAGCAAATATACGTCTGCTATGGCCAAAGTGTGCGAAAAAAAGCCAAAACAAAAAGCCCCAAAAGGACATTTGTGGTGAAATTGGGCCAAGGTGGACCGGAAATTACCCCATTCCTGCTTTTCCAGGGAATTGGTCGAAC
>JACEEZ010012130.1:0-17432 GCA_016584305.1 Chionoecetes opilio | reverse complement strand
GATTTTCATCTTTTTTTTTATTAAAATTTCTTATTTTTTTTCTACTTTTAGTTGTGGGGATGCAGCAAAAGAGCCCCTGCAAAACTGGGCCTGGTTTGATTGCCCTTTTGTTGGGGGTTTTGAGTCCTTTTGTGCTTTTCTCTGTGTGGGGTGGAGTCCCTCTGTGGGTTTTGAGTCTGTGTTCTACTCTGTTTTGGGGTTTTCCCGGGGCGTCACGGGAGGCACGTGTGCGGTTTAAACCCCTATCGGGGTTAAACACGTCTTCCTCAGGGAGGGGGGACGAGGGCGTTTCCCACATTTTTGGGGGCGGAGAGTGACGCCCAACCCGTTGCCATTGGTTTCATGACAAACCTTTTAGGTTAATGCAGCAAAGGACAAAATGTGCAGCGGGCAACCACAAACGGCCCCCAAACACCACCAAAAACCCAAACAAATAAAACCCAAAGTCTACTGGGGCCTAACCCCAGGTTTTTGCCGGGCAAATTTTTCCCGTCACTTTTCAAAAAAGGGTCTCAGTGAAAAGCGTACACGGGTTCCTCGGGGTTGGGAAAAAGGAACTAATTTGCCGTCGCTTTTGAGAAGAGAGAGAAGGGGAAAAGGAGAGGAGAAAAGAGGAGAAGGGGATGAGAGAGGGGAGAGGAGAGAGAGAGAGAGAAAAGGAAGATAGGGGAGGAGGAGAGAGAGAAAGGGGGGAGGGAAAGGGGGGGAGAGAGAGAGGAGAGAGAGAGAGGAGAGGGGAGAGGGAAGAGAGAGAGAAAAGAGAAAACGAGGAGAGAGAGAGAAAAGAGAGGAAAAGAGAGAGAGAGAGAGGAAGAGGAGAGAGAGAGAGAGAGAGAGAGGAGAGAGATGGAAAGAGAGAGAGAGAGAGAGAAGAGAAAGAGAGAGGGAAGGAGGGAGGGAGGGAGGGAGGGGTAGGGAGGGAGGGGGGAGGGAGGGAGTGGAGGGAGGAGGGGGGGAAAGGGGGGAGGGAAGGGGGGGGATGGGGGGGAAGGGGGGGAAGGGGGGGGAGGGAGGGAGGGAGGGGGGGAAAGGGGGGAAAGGAGGGAGGGAGGGGGGGGGAGGGAGGGGGGGAGGGAGGGAGGGGGGGGAGGGAGGGAGGGAGGGAGGGAGGGAGGGAGGGAGGGAAAGGGGGGGAGGGGGGAGGGGGGGGGAGGGAGGGAGGGAGGGAGGGGGGGAGGGGGGGAGGGGGGGGAGGGAAAGGGGGGGAGGGGCGGGGGGGGAGGGGGGGAGGGGGGAGGGAGGGGCCCGGGAGGGAGGGGGAGGGGGGGAGGGAGGGGGGGGGGGAAAAAGGGAAGGGAAGGGGGGGGGGGGGAGGGGGGAGGGGGGGAGGGGGGGGGGAGGGAGGGAAAGGGGGGGAGGGAGGGAGGAAAGGGAAAAAAAAAAAATTTTTATCACAATTACAATTTTCTAGGACAGAATATCAAAAATTTCCGGCGTTTGGGGGGAAAAAAATAAAAACAAATTCCCCTGGTGAAAGTTGGGGCCGGGTTCCCCGCATTATCTATAATGGGGCCGGGGGGGGGGGGAAAATTTTCCCCGAGTAAAAAAAGTTCCCTGCGATTCGGGTTAAACAAGGTTTTAAACAGCCACCACCTTTAAGCGACAGGTTTTAATTTTTTGGAACAAGTAGGGGTCGATATGAAATAAAAATAAAAAATTGGGTGGGTTGTACTGGTTTTTAATATAGTAATAAAAG
Source organism: Chionoecetes opilio (assembly GCA_016584305.1). NCBI lineage: Eukaryota > Metazoa > Arthropoda > Malacostraca > Decapoda > Majidae > Chionoecetes > Chionoecetes opilio. The sequence goes on along the minus strand of JACEEZ010012130.1, from coordinate 15,736 downwards.
GGGGCTCAGAAGTAGTAGTAGTTAAATAGTATAGGGGGAAAGAAAAAAAAAAGTAGGTAATTTGTCTACAATCTAAGTTTTTCGCGTGTTCAATTGTGTCATTTGCGTAAGCTTCTACTCTAGGCGAAGTACGATGATGGTGGCGGTGTGGAAGTGTTGATGATGATGGAAAGCATGGAAGTGCAGACCAGGGCAGGAGAGGGAGGAAAGATAGACTAGTGAGTTAGTGTGGTGTGTGTTGTGGTGGGGAGAGGGAGGAGGGGGAGGAAGTGGCCTCGTTAATTACTACAGGAGTTAGGTTGAAGCACTATTAGACTGTGGGTTGAAAGAGAAAGGAAGGAAGACCAAAACCAATCCTACACGACGCCAACGATAATATGTAACATTTCATTCTCTCTCTCTCTCTCTCCCCCTCTCTCTCTCTCTCTCTCTCCTCTCTCTTCTCTCTCTCTCTCTCTCTCTCTTCTCTTCTCCTCTCTCCTCTGCTAGACTTCTCCAGTGTGGGTAACTTGATGGGTACAAGTGATAAAGTAGGCTATCTGTGCGGTTATATGTATGATGTATTGAAATGATACACGTAAGGGATGTGTCACCATAGTAGATGTGTTTTGTTTGTTAGTTGTAGGTTAATATGACATGTGTAAGAATATAATTTTGGACAAATATGGGAAAGTTATACACGTAATAGGGTACTGTGTTTGTGAAACTTTTTGATTTGTAAAGGTTTATTGTAACAATCAACATACAGGACATATAAAATACAATACAAGCATGTACAGAAATACATATCCAGTAGCAAAAAAGGTACAAGCGGGCATCAGCCCGCCAGTGAGGAGGTATTCCGTCAGGCTACGGGAGGGGCGCGTGAGGCATGGTGATGGTTTTGTCAATAACTAATAAAATAATAACAATAATTTTCTCCCCTCTCTCTTCTCTCTCTCTCTCCTCTCTCTCTCTCCTCCTCTCTCTCTCCCTCTCTCTCTCTCTCTCTCCTCTCTCTCTCTCTCTCTCATAATTTAACTCTTACAAACTATCACAATTTATCCATGAAAAAAAAATATTAACTGACAGTACAATTAACTCATGATAATTATGATAGTTTCCAAAATTGTCCTTCACCCGCCAGTTACCATTTTCCTCTCGCCGCGAGAAAAAGAAAACTGGTGAATTGTCTGAACCTTGGACGCAATGCTGCACTTTTCTTTCGCATTTTTCTTTCTTCGGTAAGTGTGCGCGGCTAATGTGTTGCGGCAATACTTATTTTTTCTTCTTTTACGAGCGGAACACAATACCAGGTAGGGTGAATGGGACAATAGAGGCATTTTTCTTAACCCCTGCACGCCCAGATCTTTCCTTTGATATAAAAAAAATCTTATGTTGTTAGCCATAAAATTACGAAAAGTAACTGAATATACCCAATTAGTTAGTCGACAAGAAAGTAAACAGCGGCAATCTATAAAATATTGCTTATGTCAATAAAAATCGTCTAATGAGCTAAGCAAAAGCAAAGATGACATACGTTCGGCGCCAAGGGGTTAACCTTAGCGGCGGGTACAGACACCATCAAGAAGCAGATCAATCTTACTGGAAAAACACTGGTATTCAGGCACTATCAGTCTAAAAGTCAATTCTTAAGAAGCAGTTCAAAAAAAATAATCATTAAAACCAGCCAGAACATGATAGTTGCAAATTCACCACAAAGCTTCCACACACACACACACACACACACACACACAAAACAACCCACACAACCACACACACACACAACACCACCGCACAGCACACAAACCAACACACACACACAAACACACAAAAACAACACAGAAACACAACAACAAAACAACACAGCATCACCAGCAGGACATACTACACACCCCTACTGTCACACACATAACTACCACACAGAAGGGCCACAGAAACCAATGCCTCACTTTGAAAGGGGGAAGGGAAGGGGAAGAGAGGGGATGCGGGAGGAGATAGTTAGAAGGAATCTGAAAAAGCCTTCTACATTCTCATCTCTCTCTCCTCTCTCTCTCCCCGTCTCCCCCCCTCTCTCTCTCTCCTCTCTCCTCTCGCTATCATCTCTCTCTCTCTCAAACCACAGATTCAAACGTCCTGAGAGGCTTAAGTATCCATCGTTCTGCGCACCAAGTAAGGCAGCATCATTGTACGCTCTTCTTGTTTATCTTTCGCCTCACCTCCGCTCCCTCCTCTCACTCATCCGCCACAGCAGCAAGCAGCAGCACAGCAGCGCAGCAGCAGCAGCAGCAGCAGCAGCAGCAGCAGCAGCCGGCAGCAAGCAGCAGGCCCAACCCGGCCCCGGGGGGGGGGGGCCCCAACGGGAAGGGGGCACACGAAGCGCCGCGGGGAAAAGAGAACCCCCAGGCGACCGGGCGGCGGAGGACAGGCACACCGGAAAAAAAAAAAAAAAAGGGAGCAGAGAGGACCGGGGGGGAGGGAAAGGAAAGAAAAGCCCAATAAGACCGTGCTTTTTAAAGGGGAAAAAACCTTAAAAACACACCCCACATTTTACAACAACACAAACGCACAAACCCCACAGAAAAAAACAAAAAAACAGCCCGCAAGCGCGGGGACCCGAAGGGCACGCCAGGAACCCGCAAGAGCGCCCTGGGGCGGGAGGCGACAAGGAGAAAACCCCTTTTAAAAACCCCAGAGCCAAAAAAACCCCAACCCCCGCAAACGGCACGAAAAAGGAGGAGTTTTTGGGGGCGGAAAGGGAAAAGGGGGGGGGGGGGTTTGGGGGGGGGGGGGGGGGGGGGGGGGGGGGGGGGGGGGGGGGGGGCAGGAAAAAATTTTGGGGGTTTTTTTTAAAGGACCCGAAAGCAAAAGACCAATAAAAGACGAGACGAGCCACGGGAACCCCGGGGGAAGGGTTTGGGGGGGAACAAAGCGAAAGCGAAAAGGGAGCCAAAAGGGAGGAACCCCCCCGGGGGGGGAACCGGGGGGGGGGAAAAGGAAGAGGAAACGACAGGGGAAAAGCAGGGCAGAAAAAGACCCGGTTTGGGGGGGGGGGGGGGTGGGGGGGGGGGGTTTTTTTGGGGGGGGGGGGGGGGGGGGGGGGGGGGGGGGGGTTTTGGGGGGGGGGCACGAAAAAGCACAAAAAAAACAAGCCATAAAAGGGCACAAGACAAAAGGAAACACAAACCCCAAAACGAACCCCGCCCCGCATTTTGAAACACACAGCAAAAACACCGCACCAACATCCAACAAACACAAAAACCCCCCCCCCCCCCCCCCCCCCCCCCCCCCCCCCCCCCCCCCCCCCCCCCCCCCCCCCCCCCCCCCCCCCCCCCCCCCCCCCCCCCCCCCCCCCCCCCCCCCCCCCCCCCCCCCCCCCCCCCCCCCCCCCCCCCCCCCCCCCCCCCCCCCCCCCCCCCCCCCCCCCCCCCCCCCCCCCCCCCCCCCCCCCCCCCCCCCCCCCCCCCCCCCCCCCCCCCCCCCCCCCCCCCCCCCCCCCCCCCCCCCCCCCCCCCCCCCCCCCCCCCCCCCCCCCCCCCCCCCCCCCCCCCCCCCCCCCCCCCCCCCCCCCCCCCCCCCCCCCCCCCCCCCCCCCCCCCCCCCCCCCCCCCCCCCCCCCCCCCCCCCCCCCCCCCCCCCCCCCCCCCCCCCCCCCCCCCCCCCCCCCCCCCCCCCCCCCCCCCCCCCCCCCCCCCCCCCCCCCCCCCCCCCCCCCCCCCCCCCCCCCCCCCCCCCCCCCCCCCCCCCCCCCCCCCCCCCCCCCCCCCCCCCCCCCCCCCCCCCCCCCCCCCCCCCCCCCCCCCCCCCCCCCCCCCCCCCCCCCCCCCCCCCCCCCCCCCCCCCCCCCCCCCCCCCCCCCCCCCCCCCCCCCCCCCCCCCCCCCCCCCCCCCCCCCCCCCCCCCCCCCCCCCCCCCCCCCCCCCCCCCCCCCCCCCCCCCCCCCCCCCCCAAAAAAAAAAAAAAAAAAAAAAAAAAAAAAAAAAAAAAAAAAAAAAAAAAAAAAAAAAAAAAAAAAAAAAAAAAAAAAAAAAAAAAAAAAAAAAAAAAAAAAAAAAAAAAAAAAAAAAAAAAAAAAAAAAAAAAAAAAAAAAAAAAAAAAAAAAAAAAAAAAAAAAAAAAAAAAAAAAAAAAAAAAAAAAAAAAAAAAAAAAAAAAAAAAAAAAAAAAAAAAAAAAAAAAAAAAAAAAAAAAAAAAAAAAAAAAAAAAAAAAAAAAAAAAAAAAAAAAAAAAAAAAAAAAAAAAAAAAAAAAAAAAAAAAAAAAAAAAAAAAAAAAAAAAAAAAAAAAAAAAAAAAAAAAAAAAAAAAAAAAAAAAAAAAAAAAAAAAAAAAAAAAAAAAAAAAAAAAAAAAAAAAAAAAAAAAAAAAAAAAAAAAAAAAAAAAAAAAAAAAAAAAAAAAAAAAAAAAAAAAAAAAAAAAAAAAAAAAAAAAAAAAAAAAAAAAAAAAAAAAAAAAAAAAAAAAAAAAAAAAAAAAAAAAAAAAAAAAAAAAAAAAAAAAAAAAAAAAAAAAAAAAAAAAAAAAAAAAAAAAAAAAAAAAAAAAAAAAAAAAAAAAAAAAAAAAAAAAAAAAAAAAAAAAAAAAAAAAAAAAAAAAAAAAAAAAAAAAAAAAAAAAAAAAAAAAAAAAAAAAAAAAAAAAAAAAAAAAAAAAAAAAAAAAAAAAAAAAAAAAAAAAAAAAAAAAAAAAAAAAAAAAAAAAACAGCAGCAGCACAGCAGCAGCAGCAGAGCTTCCTTTGCTGCTTGTAAAAAATGGGGGGGCGCGGGAAACGTGGAAGGGGTTTCCATTTTCCTGAAGCTGCCGCGGTGAATAATGTTTATGATATTCTTTTAATGTGTTTATTTTTGTCTGACCTGTGTGCGTGTCGTTCGAGTGACAGGTGTCATCTTCCGTATATAAATAGAGTCTCGAAAAAAAAAATATGTGATGGAGTCAGTATAGTGACCGGGTTTGTAGTAGTTGTAGTGTGGGAATAGTAAATAAAAGTTTTTCTCCAATCTAATATTTTCGTGCGTTAAATAGGTTCATCTGTGTAAAGTTCATAGACTCACAGCACACTTTCACAAAACAAAACAGCACCAAACTCTCCATTTATGAAAAAAAAAAACAACTTCACTACCACAGTTTTCCTTCGATATGGACGCGGTGGATCTCCGAAAGGGTTGTCACGGCCCAGGAACCAGCAGATGACGCGCCCTTGGGTTTCCGCGAGGCGAGCATCGGAGAACCTCGTCTTCAAGCAGAACCTCGACATGCCCAAACAAATAATCTCGAACTTCACCGCAAACTTGGGACAGAAACGAGTTTTGGGGAAGCTTTTTGGGGGTGTGGAAATGGGAAAAAGTGTGTGTGTGTGGTTGTGTGTGTTGTGTGTGGTGTGTGTGTGTGTGGTTTGTGGGTGTGTGGTGTGTGTGTTGTGTTGTGTGGTGTGTGTGTGTGTGTGTTGTTTATTTGTTATATTTTAAGATTTATGAGTTTTGTGTTGCAAGTGATCCCTTTTTTAATGCAAAAGTATTCCAGTTAAATGTTTATTTTGGTTTTAGAGTTCCCCGGTGTTTATTTTTCTGTGTAAAAGAATGTGTACTGTGAACAAATGCTTTTGTTAAAAGCTTGATATCTGGTTTTAGCTCAAATTTTATGTGTTTGATGTGAACATTTTTTTAGGTATCTTCTGTTTTTGTTTTGTAATTCTTGATGTGATTTGTTGGAACATGTGTTATAGTTATTGTGATTATACGTACTAGGGGTATATAATGCTAGGGTCAAGAAAATATGTATCTACCTGTGTGTGTGTGTGTGTGTGTGTGTGTGTGTGTGTGGGTGTGGGTGTGTGTGTTGGGTGTGTGTGTGTGTGTGTGTGGGTGTGTGTGTGTGTGTGTGGTGTTTGTGTGTGTGTGTGTTGTGTGTGGGTGTGGTGTGTGTTTGTGTGGGTGTGGGTGTGTTTGTGTGTTGTGTGTGGTGTGTGTGTGTTGTGTGTCTGTGTGTGGGTGTGGGTGTGTGTGGTGTGTGGGTGTGTGTAGTGTGTGCATTTGTTGTTGACTGTGTGTGGTGTGTGTGTGTGTGTGTGTGTGTGTGTGTGTGTGTGTGTGTGTGTGTGTGTGTGTGTGTGTGTGTGTGTGTGTAAGTGTGTGTGTGTGTGTGTGTCACCGATAAAATGTCATCAAAACGATCTAATCAGCCTATAAAAGTGGCCTACAAGATCAAATATGGGATATTCTACACTCCATTTACACGTAATCCCCGCTCTCTCTTTTTTCGTTTTTTTTATTTTTGATAATTTCTATCACAGTCAATTATAATCATCCGCATCCTAATCACCTCACTAACACGACTCTCACACTTATTACCGCTACCCATGCTCACCCCCATCACCACCACCACCACCACCACCATCACCACCGCCACCACCACCCCCATCACCACCACCACCACCACCACCACACTTTCTACCATACACATTTAAGACCTCCACACACATTCACCACCACACCTAACACCACACCCAACACCACCACCACCATAATCACCATCATAAATTTATACTACTACCGCATACCCTTACAACTATCATCACCATCACCACTCAACATCCTCATATAGCAACCACCATCATTTTCATTGTAAGTTTCCCTGTGATGTTACATTTTGTTCAGGAAAAAATATAACTTACTTGGGAAGAAGACTGTTTGACATTTGGAAATTATATGTCAAAGTCAATAGCGGTACAAGAGCTGCTCTGCTGATACGATTCTCTTTCTGATATATATACTTACACGCACATGAGCTGTAATATTTTTTAAAGCTTCTATAATCTAGGAGCTTTTAGAGGATCATATATTGTTGCTTTTTCGTGACCTTAAAGTAAATTATCAAAATGCAATAAACTGTGCGGCAAATAAATGTGGCAGCAGCAGCAGCAGTCGCGGCAGCCAAGTTAAGCCATGACTCTCCCAAAAATTTTATTTCGTTCCACAACAAGACTTAATATCGTGAGTGCACACAGTTACATTGTGCAGCGTTCCTGAACAAACTACACGGGTCTCCCTACCACTGACCCCGGCCCCCACCGCCCCCGCCCCCCACCGTCCCCGCCCACAAGGACTCGTAAACCTTCAACCGCTTGGTAAAATAAACAAATAGTCTTTCCCAATTCACAAAAACCGTGACTACATGTATGACTCAACTATTACATGATTTTTGTAAATTAATTATTCTTCGTGTGTGTGTATTCATCTAGTTGTATTCATCTAGTTGTATTTTACAGGGCCTGAGCAACGCTCGTATGGCCCCGTCTCCATATCAACATTTATTTTATCATTCTTCCTTAGTGCTTAGTGCTGGCCGAAGCCACCACCCCGGGAGGGGGGTCACAAACCCCCGGCTGACACTCGGTACCCATTCACTGCTGGGTGGACAGGGGCTCGGGTTTTAAGAAGACCGCCCGTCTGTCTTCGCTCCGCCCGGGGATCGAACCCGGGACTTCTTGGTTGTGAGCCGAGCGTGCTAACCCTTACACTACGGAGTTCCCCAAGAGTTGTGTGTGTGTGTGTGTGTGTGTGTGTGTGTGTGTGTGTGTGTGTGTGTGTGTGTGTGTGTGTGTGGTGTTGTGTATACAGGGCGGTAAAATACTTGAAAACTTTGGAATTCCTGAGCTGACCGTCGGAATGGTTTGGTATTAATTTCACTCTTTTTCTCTGTAATAATAAACACATGCAGGGTTTTGTGGCTTGTTTGTGAGGCTGACGTGGTGATCGTGCTGATGAGGCGGCAAGGGCGTGACGAAGGGCGGCTAGACACACACTCTCTCCCATAAGCCACCCCACCTCCCCTGACTGTATACCCTCACACACTCCACGCCTTGGCTGGCACGAAGGGTGGGAAGGGTGAGAAAAACACGAGAAACTCACCTGAAACTCTACCTTAATGCCTTGATGAATATTCTCCCTCATCACTCAACGACCCATCACATCCCTGTTCAGTGTTCATTCCTCCCCTGCCTCTCCCTCCTATCACTCGTCCCCTGCCAATATCCTTCACGCTGTCCTCGTCCCTGTCAATACTTCGAACTTGTTACCTGCTCGCCTTCCATACCACCACTTTCCTCCCTGTCACTCCCTATCTGCTCACTACGCCCTCCCGCCTGCCCACCCGCCCGCCCCGCCCATCACTGTCGCGGCAAACGAGGTAAGGAGATACTTGGGTGGCGACGTTCCAAGAGTCAACAGCGAAGAGGGAGAAGCCTAATTGTCTGTCAAAAGTGAAGTGAGAAAATATTACGTCGCTGAATGGACTATCACGCCGCCCCTCCGCTCCGACGAGGCTCTGACGGCGCGGGAATCCTCTGTATACGCTGAAGGTGAAGCAATGCAAATCTCCCGCCATTAGGAGTGTCAAGTGTGGAGTCTTTTCAGTGACAAGTTCTCCTTTTTTGATAGCATGAATACCAAGTGAAATAAATAAAACCACGATATATTCGCGTAATGAGTGATACATTTATTGGTTATTCCAGCGAGTTTGTTCCACGTTTGTTTGTTCACGCTTCTTCCACTAATAGTAGTATCAAATGGAATGTTTATTCAGTGACATATTCTCCTTTTTGCTAGCATGAATACCAAGTGAATTAAAGAAAACCACGATTCCTTTAATTCGCGTAAAGAAAATGCAATTTTTGGTTATTCCAGCAAGTTGGTAGTGCCTGGTGCGTAAATTTAAAGGAGTGTTTTAATCTTTTTGCCCAACGCCCCGCCGCCCTCCTAGACAGTCGCGCCCTAGACCACCGAACACCATGACGTCAAGGGCCTCATCCACCTAGGCGGGATAAGTCACGTCTCATAAGTCTGAGGATATGAGTTTTTCCGAAATGCGTGTGTAAATCTTTCGCTTGGACCTGACTGGATTTGTGTGCCCCCCGTCTTGAGGAAGGGAGGGAGAGGGGGGATGGATGGAGAGGGGATGTGAGCCAGCTTATATTATTGGTGGGGGGACTGCGCACACCTCAAAGATATTGTTAGCTGGATAGAACCGCCTTTTGTGCTTTTGTTCCGCCGTGGGGGTGGTGGTGGTGGTTGGGGTTTTGTGTGTTGTGTCCTTTCCATTCCCTTTCCCTCCCCCAAATATGAATTAAAATACCCAATTGTGTTTGTTCCCCGAAGTAACAATAAGGACTACTGAATCATAATTGTAAATCTCTCTCTCTCTCTCTCTCTCTCTCTCCTCTCTCTCTCTCTCTCTCTCTCTCTCTTCCCCTCTCTCTCTCTCTCTCTCTCTCTCTCTCTCTCTCTCTCTCTCTCTCTCTCTCTCGTACGTGCACAATTGTTGTTCTCTCGATGGTTGGTCTTTCTCTCTTATCTCAATTTTTTTTTGAGCTGAGAACAAAACACACAGCTTGACACTCCCCCTGCTGCTCTGGAAGGAAAGGAAAGCAGACGAGGAGAGGAGGAGGGAGGGAAGGATGGAAAGAGGGAAGAAAAGGGAGATGGAGTTTGGGGTGGAGAGAATGAGAGGGAGAAACGGAGGAAGGAGGCAGAATAGGTGAAGGAAAGTGGAGGAGTCGGAGGAGATGTTGGAGGAGGAGGAGGAGGAGGAGGAATACAAAGGAATACAAAGGAAACACAAATAGCAACAGACCGATAGGTCCTTACAAGACTGTTTGCTTTAACTACACTACACTAACTAGATAATAAGAGAGAAAGGGTAGGAAGTAGAAGGCTCCTCCCCACCCACCCATCCCTCCAGCCGAAGCTGGCCGGAAAAGAAGTGTACCATGCAATATAGAAAAACTGCATGGAATTTGTGAGGAAAGTTGAAAGCTGTAATCTATGGCTAACTACTACTAGTTTGTGGGGGTAGGTTTAGTGCTTGATAGATGGTCATGTTATGTGTGTTTTGTAATGGTGTGAACACAGTGTGGAGGTTCAAGGGGTGGTGCGGCAGCATTGCCTGGCGCTTTCTTGGGAGGCAGGAGGAGGAGGAGGAGGAGGAGAGGAGGAGGAGGAGGAGGAGGAGGAGGAGGAGGAGGAGGAGGAGGAGGAGGAGGAGGAGGAGGAATATTAAAGCTGCTGGTGCGTTATATCCTTAGGCCAAAGGAGAAAGTCGTTCTTACTCCTCCTCCTCTTCCTCCTGTTCTTCCTCATCCTCCCGCTGATGATATAAAACAAAGCCGTTGGCATGTAACTGGTTATATTTTCATTTCACTTGAACTAAAAAACCCACTTTGCATGTTAGGAGTGCATGCATGTGTGTTGTGAGGGAAGACTATGTTTGAGGTTTGCCTTCATTAATTTTCTATTAGATTTGTATATGTGTATGTCTGTATGTGGTGTGTGTGTGTGTGTGTGTGTTGTGTGTGTGTGTGTGTGTGTGTGTGTGTGTGTGTGTGTGTGTGTGTGTGTGTGTGTGTGTGGTGTGTGTGTGTGGTGTTTGTGTGTGTGTGTGTGTGTGTGTGTGTGTGTGTGTGTGTGTGTGTGTGTGTGTGTGTGTGTTGTGTGTGTGTGTGTATGTATGTGTGTGTATGTGGGTGTGCGTGTGTGTGTGACATGTATTCATTCATATGTCTCGGGGTATAATTAGACATACATAACATGTAGACATACTCCATGTATGGAGTATGTCTCACATGTTTGGGGAGGATCCACTCATATAGCTCTCCTAAACAGGGTTGAGTCAAAAGCTTTACGTCTCATCAACTCCCCTCCTCTGACTGACTGTCTTCAATCTTTAAATCACCGCCGCAATGTTGTTTCTCTTGCTCTCTTTTACCGTTATTTTCATGCTCACTGCTCTTCTGAACTTGCTAACTGCATGCCTCCCCCACACCCGCGGCCTCGCTGCACAAGACTTTCTACTCATTCTCATCCCTATTCTGTCCATCTTCCTAATGCAAGAGTTAATCAGTATCTTTACTCTTTCATCCCTTTCACTGGTAAACTCTTGAACTCTCTTCCTGTTTCTATTTTTCCACTCTCCTATGACTTAAATCTTTTCAAAAGAAGAGTAACAAGACACCTCCCCGAACTAAATTGGCTCACCCCTCTTTTTTTTTTATTCTCTTACTGTCTTCTTTATAGGGACTGGCAACTAAGCGGGCTTTGTGTTACCCATGTTTGTTGTGCCCTTGGCCAGTTCCTTGTGATGTAAAAAAAAATAAAAAAAATAAAATAAAATTCACAATGCACTTCAATAAACCGTATACAATACACACACACACACACACACACACACACACACACACACACACACACACACACACACACACACACACACACACACACATCAGTAGCTTCACAAAAAAAGAGGCGACAGACGAAGCGACATAAAACAAACATGAGACATAGCCACAAAACAAGCAACAGCATACATGTATAACTCAATTTCCTGAAAGCATTAATATAGAATACATCTGGAGGACGCGTCACTATTTCCTGAGGTGCCTTGCTATTCCCTCTTGAACAAAGGCTACAAGGGTCTTTGCGTCATGAAGGAGTCTGACTTGTGGCCCGAAGAGAGGCAAAGGAAGGCACATTGTTCCTGCCCTTACCATTGAAGGGGATGAAGGCTATGTACTGGGTAACTGTTGCATTAGTGAGATGACCGCGGCAGGGAGGGAGACGTGCAGTTAGTAGGTTTAAAAGAGCATTAACGTTAATCGAGCCAGGAAAGAGAAAGAGACGCTACACTGCGGATGTCTGTGAAAGTTAAAGGAGAGGAGTTGATGAGATGAATAGCTTTTGACTCTTTGTTTAGAAATGCACCATGAATACGTCCCTGCACACACACACACACACACACACACACACACACATACACACACACACACACACACACAAACACACACACACACACACACACACACCACACACACACACACACACACACACACACACCACAACACACACACACACATATACACACACAGACACACACACACATACACACATACACACACACACACACATACACACACACACACACACGAGGTATATCTCACACAGGTGCGAACAACGCCTGTGGAAGGAGGAACAAAGTTGATGGAGGGGATATAGGTCGCCTAACTTCTTGAGACTTCTGTGAGGAGTTGTTGAATTAGTAGTTAGGTTGTTAAGAAAGAACAACATAATGATGATTACGTAGAGAAAGGATGTGAGGCGTCGGGTGCTGGATAAGGTTCTTCTTGTGCTTCAGAAAGGGAAGGTTTTAAAAGTCATATTTCTATCTTTCTTCGGCACAGGATGAATGGAAGTAGATAAAAAAAAAGGACAAGGTAAGCTGCACACAAAGACGCAATATCTTAAGAGGATAGTAATACGAGGAACTTCATCAGACTATAAGCCTTGCGAGGGACACCACCAGAGAACACACACAAAAAAAACGTAGAAAAAATGTTAATAACAGGAGTAATTAATCAGAGGATGGAGTGAGAAAGGGGAACTGAATCATCCAAGGGTGAATTCTTAATGAAAACCAAAATGAAGAGATGAACCTAACACGTAAGAAGAAGAGTAAAGGTGCATCTTTTTTGGGGGAAAGGGAGAAGGTTTAAAAAAAAAAACCTTAAAAAGAGTTTGTTTCAACCAAAGATTGAGGAACCAGAGAAAATGAGATTTGAGTCCCTCGCACATTCAAGATTTTTTCCCAAAATTTTGGGAAATTTCTAGACTTTTACATGAAAAAAGCGTGGTATTGCTGGTTGGGGGCATTGAAGGATTTTATTTTATAAAAGATCTTTTGCTAGTCCTTTGCTGTTTTTTTGCGAAAAGGGAAGCAGTGGGGACACAGTGAGGGTCAAAATATGGGTCTGAAACGCCCCCTACCCGCCTTCTAGGTAATAAACGGACAAAGCTCAAAGGCCCCCGCGGCTAGGTCCGAGGCGAAAGAATGTGAGTCAAAAGTAAGAAACCCGCACTTATCGGGAACTGTGTGATGGGGGGGGCGGGCGAAGAGGTTAGGGCAAAGGGGAGGTTTTTTAAAGGATGTTGTTGGGGGTCGATGCCCCCCCCCCCCCCCCCCCCCCCACACCCCAGAGAGAGAGAGGGGAGAGAGAGAGAGAGAGGAGAGGGGAGAGAGAGGAGAGAAAGAGAGAGAGAGAAGAGGAGAGAGAAGAGAGAGAGAAGGGGGGGAAAAAAGAGAGAGAAAGAGAAGAAAAGAGGAGAGAGAGAGAAAAAAGGGGAGAGAGAGAGAGAGGAGGAGAGAGAGAAAAAGGAGGGGGGAAAGAGAGAGAGAGAGGGGATGAGAGAGAGAGGGGAGGAGGGGGGTTAGCTAACCGCCTTTTCCACCTATTTTGTATTCAAAGACGCTCGAACCAAAAAGGCAGTTTTTTTAATATACGAAGTTTCATACCGGAATTTTTTGCAGCCCAGCGAGGGCACGATATCATACAGTCATAAAAATAATGCATACTCACCCATACAAACAATACCAATTGACCGTATTTTTAAATAGTTCTTTAATTTAGGAGTCACTATATTAGTGTCCTATTAAAAAAAGTGAACTGAAATGAAAAAAACTTGGGCAGGTATACTAAAATTACGATGTAAGGGATATTCATTTTGACACCATTAATACATTTAACCCTCCCCACTTAATTTCCTCTCTCTTACCTGCATATCTCCTTCCGAATCCCAACTCAATCCCCTTTCCTCTACACCCTTTATTCCTTCCTTTATCCTTTCTTTATCCCCTTATCCTCCTTTATAACACTCCCCTGCGTGTAATCAAAGAAAATAAAGGGCGGAAAAAAGAGGAGAAAAAAAAAAAGGGGGGGGGGCAAATAAAGAAAGAAAAAGGGGAGTTGAGGTGGGAAGAAGATTTAATGTGATGTTTTTAAATTTTAAAATCAAAAAAGGGTGGGGTTGGGTGGGAGGAAAGGGGGGAAAGGGGGAAGAGGGAGAAAAGGGGAGGGAAGGTTAGAGATTTTAAGGGGTGGGGATTTTGAGGGAGAAAAGGGGAGGGGAAGAGGAGAATAAAAGGGGAGGGGGAGAGTATTTGAGGGGATTATACTCGCTTCTTATCTTTATAAGCAAAACTATCTTTTTATAATTTATTGTATTTGTAGTGAGTAGTAGTATAAAAAAAATGAAAAATACCAAAAATTATATGATAGGGCAATAAAAACTACAAAAAAAGCAAAGTATTGTCATAGCCCCATCCCCACCCCGCTGGAGGGCTTAACAGTACAAAATAACATACGCTACCTCTCAACCCCCCTCTCTTTTCTTCTCTTTTCTCTCTCTCTCCTCTCTCTTCTCTCTCCTCTCTCTCTCTCTCTCTCTCCCTTTTTCCCGGAATTAAATGGGGAAAAAGGTTCTTGAGCGTAAGTCTGTAGAGAAACGTGAAATTTGAAAATTAAAAATTTTTCTCCTTCGGGCATGGAAGTCAAGAAGGAGACAACAGACACACACACGAACCTTTTTATCCATTTCTTATTTCGCCCCTTGAGCACAAAACACAACACTATGACAATCTGCCACCGTGACGAGGTGGGGGGGAGGGGAGGGACGGCGGTCAGCGCCACCATCCGCAGCGCGGGTGTCTTTGAGGAGGATCACCTAAGCCCCTCTAAGTGTTCCCCGTCCTTATGACCACTCCCCTAAGCCCTTTAAACCCGTTCCTTTTCCGGGCAAAAAAAAAAGGTTTTGGTTTGATTTGAATAGATAGGCGGAGCGAAAGGAGAGACGAAGGAATGAAGCAATGAAGGTCGAAAGGGGAAAAGGAGGAGGAGGAGGAGGAAGATGAGGAGGAGGGAAATTTAGAGTCGAAGGAATGAAGCAAGAAGGGCGAAAGGGGAAGAGGAGGGGGAGGAGGAGGAGAAGGGGGAGAGTAAGACAAAAGGGCAGGGGGTGATTGGGCTCGAAAAGCTAGTAAAAGGGAAAAGCCTGGAGGAGTTTTTGTCTATCCAAAGATTTATAAGAAGCAAAGCCTAAAGAATACATAAAATAAATCACTCCCCATTTGTAAAAAAAACGATTTAGAAAAATATGAGAAAAAACAACGAAATGAGAGACATGGATAAAAATGTTTCGTTGGGGTGTCTGTCTGTCTCCATTCATTTAATTGCCATGCGGAAAAAGAGAAGTTTTTAAAATTTTAAATGTCACGTCCCCTTAAAAGCTTACACTGCAAGAACCGCTTTTCCCTGTTTTTAAATTTCCCGGAAGAGAGAGGAAGAGAGAGAGGGGAAAAAGAGAAGAGAGAGAGAGGGAAAAGGAGGGAGAGAGGAGAAGAGGAGAGAGAAGAGAGAGGAGAGAGGAGAGAGAGAGAGAGAGGGGGAGAAGAGAGAGAGGAGAGAGAGAGAGAGAGAAAAGAAAAAATTTATTAAGAAAAAAAACCCAAAAAGAAAGGGAGAGAGGAAAAGGGGAAGCGGAGGTGGGGAGGGAAGCGGAAAGGAAAGGGGGGAAAGGAAATAAAAAGGAGGGAGGAGGGAGAGGGAAGGGGGGAAGGGGGGAGAGGGAGAGAGGAGGGGGGGGGAGAAGGGAGGGAGAGAGAGAAAGAAGGGTTGAAGCATTTTGAAGGGGAAAAAATTGAAGGAAGCCCGAAAAGAGAGGGAAAAAGGGGAGAATAATCCCAAAAGAAAAAAAAGAGAGAGAGAGGGGAGAGAGAGAGAGGGAGAGAGAGAGAGGAGAGAGAGAGAGAGGAGAGAGAGAGAGAGAGGGGAGGGGGAGGGGGGAGAGAGAAAGGGGGGAGAGAGAGAGAAGGAGAGAAGAGGAGAAAAAGGGGGGGGGGAAAAAGTAAAAGAGAAAAAAGCCCAGAGAGGGGGAATGCCC
>JACEEZ010012129.1:260000-272500 GCA_016584305.1 Chionoecetes opilio | reverse complement strand
AAGCATCATGTCATTGTGAATTGGCTGAAATAGGGACTTCTAATCATTGTAACTGAAAACTGACTCCAGACCCGTGTTCAGAATGCCCGAAAACTGCTAGGAACTCATTTTCAAGCAAATCTATTTTTAGAAAAATAGATTTGCTTGAAAATTAATTCCTAGCAGTTATCGGGCATGCTGAACACGAATCTGGAGTCAGTTTTCAGATGAAAGTAGGCATGTGTGGTAGGTATGTAAGGCAGTAGTCCCTTGAATTTTTTTTTAAATCACGTTTTTCACAATAACAAAAAAACTATGGCAGATACGTGCACCCTGTATAGCGAAGTCACTATGAAGTAGATCACGGGCTGTCATGGGGCGTATTATTGTGTGGAGGGCTGGAGGTAACCATCGGATAATTCGGACTTTCGGCTAATTCCACCCAGGTCTCCCCCCAATTAGTTCGAATTAGAGAGTGTTGACTGTAGTAAGAAAGAAGAGTGAAAAAAAGAGAGAAGCTTGGAAGAAAGAAGCGGGAAAAGAAAGAAGAAGGAAGAGGGAAAAGAAAGAAAGAAGCGGAAAAGAAAGAAGGAAGAAAGAAGAGGGAAAAGAAAGAAGGAGAAAGAAGAGGGAAAAGAAAGAAAGAAGAGGGAAAAGAAAGAAGGAAGAAGGAAGGGACAAGGAGGGTGTGCAGGAGGATACAAGCAAAGGATAAGATAATTTTTGTGAAGGGAGAAAATGGAGTGCGTTGAACCAGTGAAAGAAAACGAGTTCTCTCTCTCTCTCTCTCTCTCTTCTCCTCATCTCTCTCTCTCTCTCTCTCTCTCTCATCTCTCTCTTCTCTCTCTCTCTCTCTCTCTCTCCTCCTCTCTCTCTCTTCTCTCTCGTCTCCTCTCTCCTCTCTCTCTCTCCTCTCTCTCTCTCTCTCTCTCTCTCTCTCTCTCTCTCTCTCTCTCTCTCTCTCTCTCTCTCTCTCTCTCTCTCTCTCTCTCTCTCTCTCTCTCTCTCTCTCTCTCTCTCTCTCTCTCTCTCTCTCTCTCTCTCTCTCTCTCTCTCTCTCTCTCTGTCTCTCAATTCAACACCAGTGACGTCACAAAACAGACCTCTTCCCTCTCCCTCCCTCTCTCTCTCTCATCCTCTCCCTTCTCCCTTCCCCTTCCTCTCTCTCATCCTCATCCCCTCCCTCCCCTTCCCTCCCCTTCCCTCCCTTCCCTCCCCTCCCTCCCCTCATCCCCACAGCTGTAACCACCATCACCATCATCACCAGTGTTAGGGAAGCAAGGGTACAGTGAGGATGTGTGGTGATGCTGGTGGTGACAGTGATGGTGATATTAGCCTCCTAGAGTGTTGTGGTGATGATGATGGTGATGATAGTGGTGACATAAGCCTCCTATAGTGTTGTGGTGATGGTGGTGATGATGGTGGTGACAGTGGTGGTGATATTAGCCATCTAGAGTGTTGTGGTGATGGTGGTGGTGACAGTGGTGGTGATATTAGCCATCTAGAGTGTTGTGGTGATGGTGGTGGTGACAGTGGTGGTGATATTAGCCACCTACAGTGTTATGGTGAAGTGGTTACAGTGTAGTGATGGTGTAAAATGCATTCTTTCATCCTTCCATGGGTGGTTCTATCCTGCCATCCTTTTCCTCCTTCAAATGGATCACTTCTTTCATCCCGCCAATTAATTTTTTCTTCATTTTTTCATTTTTTTTCTCCCTTCCAATTAATCATTTGTCCATATTCTCATTTTTTCTCGTTTTTTCTCTACTACTACAACTACTACCTACTACCTACTACCTACTACCTACTACTACTACTACTACAACTACTACTACTACTACTACTACTACTACTACTACTACTACTACTACTACTACTACTACTACCTACTACTACTACTACTACTACTACTACTACTATTATACTACTACTACTACCTACTACTACTACTACTACAACTATACTACTACTACTACTCCTACTACTACTACTACTATTACTACTACTACCTTATATACTACTACTACATACACTACTACTACTACCTACTACTATACTACTCAACTACTACTACTACTACCTACTATACTACTACACTACAACTACTACTACTTACTACTACTACCTACTACTACTACTACTACTACTACTACTACTACTACTATACTACTACTACCTACTACTACTACTACTACTACTATACTACTACTACTACTACTACTACTACTACTACTACTACTACTACTACTACTACTACTACTACTATACTACCTTACTACTACTACTATCTCTACTACTTACTACTATCTACTATACACTCACTACTACTACTACTATACTACTACTATACTACTAACTACTCTACTACTATACTACTACAATACTACTACTACTACTACTACTCTTACATACTACTACTACCTACTAACTACACTTAGACTACTACTACCTACTACTACTATACTACTACTACATACTACTACTACTACTACTACCTAACTACTACTACCTCTTATACTGCTACTCACTACTACTAACTACTACTACTACTCTACTACTACATACTACACTACCTACTACTACTACTACTACTACTACTACACTACTACTACTACTACTCACTACTACTACACTATACTACTACTACTATACTCTACTACTACTACTACTACTATACTACTACTACACTCTACTACTACTACTTACTACTACTACTACTACTACTACTACTACTACTAACACTACTACTACTATACTATCAGGCTACTTTTGTGGAGAAACGAGAAAGAGGGTGTACATTGAAACGGAAGGATGTACTGTGTGGTTATTCACCCTGTACTTAGTCCACGCGCGCTGGCTCGCGATCGCCGTATTCACCCTCTCGTGCAGTTGGAGCTCATATTACGACTCTTGGGCAATGCTGGACCTCACACACACACACCACCATCACACTTGCTCAAGGGGGACAGTACGCCGAATTTGCAGTGAAAAATCCCCTGGGCGGGGTTCGAACCACTTCCACGAGCGATGGGGAGACCAACACCCTTATCAACCATGACCATCGCGCATTGTCGCGTGTGTAGTGTAGGCAGGTTGCCTGGTTATCTGATGGCGTGGGTGCATTGTCAGGCATCACACCTGCTAGAGAGAGAGAGAGAGAGAGAGGAGAGAGAGAGAAGAGAGAAGAGAGAGAGAGAGAGAAGTTTTTAGATGACTGGTAATCTAATGGATAAAATTGTTGGGGTTGTGACTCTCTCTCTCTCTCTCTCTCTCTCTCTCTCTCTCTCTCCTCTCTCTCTCGTCTCTCTCTCTCTCTCTCTCTCTCTCTCTCTCTCTCATACATGGTAACCGAATATATGCAAGATCAAGTTCCATTTCGAGAACGGAAGAAGAGAGAGAGAGAGAGAGAGAGAGAGAGAGAGAGAGAGAGAGAGAGAGAGGAGAGAGAGAGAGAGAGAAGAGAGAGAGAGAGAGAGAGAGAGAGAGAGAGAGGTTTACATTAAAGGGAAGTCAGATATAACTTGTGATGCAGATAACAGATTAGGATAGAAATAGTTATGGTGATGAAAGATAACGTGTTTCTATGTAGAGAGAGAGAGAGAGAGAGAGAGAGAGAGAGAGAGAGAGAGAGAGGAGAGAGAGAGAGAGAGAGAGAGAGAGAGAGAGAGAGAAGCAGATAACAGATTAAGTTAGAAATAGTTTATGGTGATGAAAGATTACGTGTTTTTATGAGAGAGAGAGAGAGAGAGGAAGAGAGAGAGAGAGAGAGAGAGAGAGAGAGAGAGAGAGAGAGAGAGAGAGGGGCTGCCATGTCAGGATACCAATTTTTTCCTCATTATAATCTCGTTGTTTTATTTATTTATTTGCTAATTTCTGTTTTTTATTTGTTTACTTAAGTTTGTGAGAAATTATTATACGTAGTTTTAGGGAAATGGAGAGAGAGAGAGAGAGAGAGAGAGAGAGAGAGAGAGAGAGAGAGAGAGAGAGAGAGAGAGAGAAGAGAGAGAGAGAGAGAGTAGAGAGAGAGAGAGGAGAAGAAATGGAGATAAGAAGGATGGAAGAGAGGGAAGGAGAGATAAATGGAGGAACTGAGAGAATATAAATAAAGGGAAAAAATGGAGAGAAGAAAAATATTATGGATGAGATTTAACTATATATTATTTTTTTTAAGCCTATATTTAAATTAGGTTTGTTAGAGATGGTTTATTGCAAGCTTATTATATTATATATATGTAATATGATATTATTATTAGTATTATTATTATTATTATATAGTATTATAGTATATAGTATTAAGTATATATTGATTATTCTATTGGTGATTAAGGAGTTTTTTTTGGCTGCAAGAAAATAAGAAAACAGTGAAATATCGAAAGAAAATTAGAAAACAGACTAAAATAACGAAAGAAAATTTGAAAACACTAAAATAACGAAAGAAAATTTGAAAACACTAAAATAACGAAAGAAAATTTGAAAACACTAAAATAACGAAAGAAAATTTAAAAACACTAAAATAACGAAAGAAAATAAAAATACACGATAAAATAACGAAAGAAAATTAGAAAACAAACTAAAATAACGCAAGAAAAATAGAAAACATACAAAAACAAAAGAAAAATATACCAAAAAAACACTAGAAACCAACCAAAACTCCAAAAACCAAAAATGAAAAAACCAAAACCGCGAAAAATGACAGAAAACGTAAATAAACAACAACAAACCAGAAAGAAAATGGGTCTCACATTAACAAAGAAAACGTCCCAGGAACCCAGATTTTAAGGGAGACTCAAGAAAACCCCCAAGTACCTTTTAAACGACCAAAAACCACCTTTATGGGTATTACTCCATAAGGGTGAGAATACTGCGTCACCATGCCTAACTTGCTACTCTCCCGCCTTAACCTGTGGAGTCCTAAGGGTGATAAGGCTGGTTTGTTGCCTTCCACCACCACCACCACCACCACTACTTGGGTAAGGCATTGTGGATAGGTGGAATAGGGATAGGATAGGTAGGTGGAAGGGAGGGGATGGGGGATAGGTGGAAGGGAGGGGATCGGGGATAGGTGGAAGGAAGGGGATGGGTGGAATAGGTAGGGATGGAGAATGGAGGGGAAGGAAGAGAGGGGAGAGAGGAGGAGAGAGAGAGAGGAGAGAAAAGAGAGAGGAGAGAGGAGAAGAGAAGGAGGGAGAGAGAGAGGAACGCAGTAAAGGGTGGGGAGAGAGAGAGCAGGAGGAAGGTGTGAGAGAGGGGGAAGAGTGAGGAAAAGGGGGTAGAGAGAAAAGGGGAGAAAAAAAAAGAGAGAGAGAGAGAGAGAGAGAAGAAGAGAGAGAGAGGAGAGAAAAGAGAAGAATGAGAAAAAAATGGGGAGAGAAAGGGAGGACTACAGGTGTGTTTTGTGTGATAGGCACTGTTAATACAAATTCCATCACAAACACACACACAAACACGGTGCGCAAAGAAAAAAAAAAAAAAGAACCCAAAACTGTGTGTGTTTGGGGTTGTCACTTTTTTTATTTCAATTTCCTTCCTCTCTCCCACACCAACACACACACCACACACACCCACCACACCCACACACCCACCCACCACCCCCACCCCCCACATGGGCCTCTCTCTCTCTCCCTCTTTTCTCTCTCTCTCTCTTCGTCTCCTTCTCCCTCTCCTCTCCTCCTACCTCCATCTCTCTCTCCTCTCTCTCTCTCCTCCTCCTCTCTCTCTTTTCTCTCTCTTTTCTCTCTCTCTCCTCTTTTCCTCTCTCTCCCCCTCTCTCTCTCTCTTTCTCTCTCTTTCTTTCTTTATCTTAATTTTCTTTATTTCCCTTCTGCTATCTAAATCACAATCCACTTTTCTCCATTCTCCTCCTCCTCCTCCTCCTCCTCCTCCTCCTCCTCCTCCTCCTCCTCCCCCCTCCTCCTCCTCCTCCTCCCCCTCCTCCTCGAGCCATCAACTTTACTATTCTTTGACCTCTTAATACGTAGCAACTATAGTGGTAGAAAGTAGTTACACAGGCAGCCTCCTTTGACCCAGTAGGGCTGTTGCTGTCTGTTCTTCCTTTGTATTCCTTTGTATTCCTCCTCCTCTTCAGTAAAACCTTAGCATTTTCACGGCTTTGCTTTACCTCCTTTACCAGAAACGTCCTTAGTCAGCTTAAGACACAAAGAAGGAGGAAGAAGACACACACACACACACACACACACACACACACACACACACACACACACAGCTTAGCAGGTTAGTTGACAGTCACCCCTCGCGCCGTACACATCCCTATAGTGTACATGCGTGTGTGTGTGTACGTGTACGTGTACGTGTGTGTGCGTGTCGCGGTTTACAATATAGCGTGTGTACGTGCGACTAATAACTAATTTTATAGACGTGTGTGTGAACAAGGCTTATAGAAGGCATTGATAACAGGACTATAGCAGAATGGTGTACAGGTAACCCTCTCGATCGAACCCGTATAATCAAACTTCGGATAATTCGACCTGTTTCAGACCAGTTCAATTTTTTTATTAACTTTACATAATTCGAGCAAGTTTGAATTATCCTTAGGCTTACTAGTGGGAGTCCGACCTCTCCCATGCGGTGCCGCGGCTGCCCAGCGTGATCATGTTTTTTTGTCTTGTAGTAAGTTTTGTCTAATTTGTGATTTTTAAGGAATATCTGGAAGTATCATGTCATTGTGAATTGGCTGAAATAGGGACTTTTAATCATTGTAACTGAAAACTTACCCCCAGATTCGTGTTTAGCATGCCCGATAAATGCTAGGAACTAGTTTCAAGCAAATCTATTTTTCAAAAATTATTGCACATTTTGCAAGGGGTATGCCTTGATTTTTTTTATTACGTTTTTTTGAATAACTAAAAAAGTATGGCAGATAAATGCAACATGAATAGAGAAGTATATGAAGTAGATCAAGGGCTATCATTTGGCGTAAAGCAAAAAAATATTGATTGGTAAATAACCGAGAAAATAGCAAATTTGTACATTTAAAAATTGCAAAATTTGCAATATTTTTTTAAGAAATAGATTTGCTTGAAAATTATTTCCTAGCAGTTTTCGGGCATGCTGAACACGAATCTGTAGTCAGTTTTCAGTTACAATGATTTAAAGTCCCTATTTCAGCCAATTCACAATGACATGATAGTTCCAGATATTCCTTAAAAATCACAAATACCCACAGTTGCTTATCACGAGGAAGGTTGTAGCGGATCAAGAGCTTGTCCTTCAGAGCGTGGAAATAGAGTGTTGTGATTAGTGAAGGCAAGACGTGTGAGGGGAGGAGACACGCCTGGGGAGCTTGAACGTTCACCTGGAGGGGAGGAGGGAGGAGGGAGGAGGGGTGTGGGGGGGTGTTGAGCAGGTTGTTCCCGCCGTGGTCGTGGTGGTGACGCCCTCAACACCAGCGCCAGGTCAAGGCACTCACCACCACCACCACCCCCACCAGTGTGTGGGTGTGTGTGTGGCGCCCTGACATGACCACCTCAGTGCTGGGTGACCTCTCCTAGCTGGGCATGGGCGTGGGCGGCACAGAGGGGGTGAGGGCGGAGAGGACGCCCCACACCTCGCCCGAGGAGGTGCCCCTCTCCCCCTCCAACCCCATGTCCATCACCCAACACGCCACGCCCCTGCCCCCTCTCTTCACGCCGCCCCTCACCACCCTCGCCTCCACGCCCACCGGCCGTCGCGTCCAGCAACAGCCACAGCCGGGGCCAGGGCGGGGCAGCTGTGGGGGAGAGTCCCGCGGGGCTCCTCCCGGGTGGCAGCTGGAGCGGCCAAAGTTCTTGCCGCTTGTCTTCGTGCACAGGCCCGCTCCGCACCCCCCGTGCCCCCCGCTCCCGCCCCCCGGCAGGGCACACAGCCTCCATCACCCAGACTTCAGCCACGTGCAGCCCAAAGTGAATACTAGACCCACGGGGGCGGCCACTCCCAGCCCCGCCACGGGGGCCACCAAGCCCAAACGAGGCGTGGCTTCAGCGAGGAACTTGCCCGTGTTCCGCGGGGTGTGGCGGGGCACCAGGCTGGCTGGTGATGGCGGCCACGCCACTAAGCACAGCCACAGCCTCACCCCCCGGCAGGCCCCCAAGCAGGTCACCCGCCGCCCCGCCAAGAGGCAGGACGGGGCCTCGGGGACGGCGGGACTGAGGCGCTGGAGGAGTCTGAGTGACGAGTACTTGCTGCAGGGGCAGCCGCGAAGCCACCCCGATGCCGCGTCAGGAGGCGCGACCCACGGTGACCTGGCCACCCAGCGGGGCACACCCCTGCACCCTGCTGATCTGACCTCCCTGCCTGCCCTGCACGACACCACGCGTCGGGCCCCCTGCCCTCAGAAAGGCACCAGAGCCTCGCCCCTCGCAGATAACGTCACTAGAGAGTCTTGCCGTAGCCCTGCAGGCCCCATGTCCCGCCACAGCGTCAGCAGGCCGCCGCCACCAGTCAGGGAGGAGGCCAGCAGGCAGCCTACAGAGGGGGAAGACGACACCGGAACCTCGTCAGGAGGGGAGGATGACGGGGACGGGGAAGTGTTGTGGTCCCCGGCGGGTCGCCTGGGCCGGGGACTGAGCCGCAGCTGGCCTGGCGGGGAGGGGGGGGCGTGGGGCTACTCCAGCAGCAGCGACAGCAGTGGTGGCAGCAGCCCTGACCCGCGCAGCAGGCCCACCGGCAGCCTGAACAGCCTGCTGGAGTGTGGCGACGCGCAGGTGGCCAGCAGGGCGGCCCTGGGCCTCAGCCTGACAGACCTGCAGCAGGCGGGCAGGCTGAGCGGCAGGACATCGGGGCAGGGTGCCGCGTCCTGCTCCGGCAGCGTGACGCGCCTCACCTCCTACTCTGGCTGGCAGGCCATCCGCCGCAGCCTGCACCGCCGCGCCCACGCCGCCCACGGCTGGCACAGGCTGCAGCAGCACGTGATGCAGGAAGTGACCTCTCGACGGGCGCGGCGGGAGGGCGGTGAGGGCGGCAGCGAGTGTTCGCCGCGGGAGGACGAAGCCACGCCCTGCATCACCACCACGCCCCCAGGGCGCCGCGCCTCTGGGCGGCCGCCGCGCCTCAGCGAGCTGTTTGGCGGCTGCGTTGACGTGCGTGCTGCGCGCCGCGCCCTGAAGGACAGCAGCAGCCTGGAGGACCCCGCCCGCCACGCCCCCGCCCCGCACCAGGCCTGCACCACGCGCCGTGACATGTACCGACGCCGTGGTGCAGCCCTGAGGTACGCCACGCCCTGCCCCGCGGCGCCGTGCGGGCGTGCGGGCGGCTTGTTGGAGGTGGTGTTGGGCGTCCCGCGGCAGGAGACCAGCCCGGAGAGTGGCCTGGGCACCAGCTTCGAGGACAGTGCCGCCTCCTTCTCCTCCTCCGCCCCACCATCAGGCAGCTCCTCGCCCGCCCCCGCCCTGACGCCGCCCACCACGCCCCACCAGATGTGCCGCGCCCTCTCCCACTACCTGTGCTCCGTGGACCTGCCCGAGGGCGACGACGACTGTTTTAACCCCGAGGCTGAGGCGCCGCGACCCGAGGACCCGACGCTGCTCTCCCACACCCAGGACCTCCACACCGACCACGCCCACACCCACGATGACCCACAGACGGACCTCCGTGACCCTTGCCGCCCCGCCGCGGACCCCCGCCCCCTGTCCCACCACCTGCACGACCTGCTGGACCAAGACTTCCCCCGGGACACCCACAACACCACACCCTCACCCGCCACCACCACCACCACCACCACCACCACCACACCAACAGACTCCGAGGGGCACCAGTCATCATCCCCCTGCTCTGAAGACCCCTGGCCCCCTGCCCTGTCACACGACTCTCCCCTAACCCCCCAGGGACCTCCCAACACACCCAACATGTACCCAGCCACGCCCACTACACCCCAGGACCCACCCTACCCCACCACGCCCCATGAACACCCCATGCCCACACGCCCCCACGACAGCTGCCAGGCGCGCGACACGGGCGTGGAGGGGGAAGGGCGTGGTGGTGACAAGGTGACGAGGCAGCGAAGTATTGGCTGCAGCGGCAACATACGCGCCTTCCTGCTGTCACAACCCACCCACGCCTGCACCCACACCTTCACCCACGCCTTCATCCACGCCTCGGATACACACGTGGTCCCACCCCTTGTTGACGGACACCACAACACCACCACTTCGCCCACCACCACCACCAACAACAACAACAACAGTCACCGCGGCTCCCCGGAGAAACGCAGTATTTGGGGCAGTCTGGTACGAGGTCACTCCATTAGCACACCTTTGAACCCTTGACCTCTTGACCCCATGGCACCCTGACCTTCCTCCTTCTTCCCCCCTCCCCCTAGACGCTTTCCTCCATCCCGCCCCCCCTCCCTTCCCCTCCCAGCCGGTCATTTCCCCTCTTAACCCCAACACAAGTGGTTTTAGGAGGGGTAAAAAATGTAGGTGGAGGAGAAGTATGTCAGGGAATAAAGGAATAAGAGAAAAAGAAAAAGACCAAACAAGGAATAGGAGGAATGGAAAAGAGGAAACAAGGAATAGGAGGAATGGAAAAGAGCGAAACAAGGAATAGGAGGAATGGAAAAGAGCGAAACAAGGAATAGGAGGAATGGAAAAGAGCGAAACAAGGAATAGGAGGAAT
The DNA here is from genome assembly GCA_016584305.1 of Chionoecetes opilio. NCBI lineage: Eukaryota > Metazoa > Arthropoda > Malacostraca > Decapoda > Majidae > Chionoecetes > Chionoecetes opilio. The sequence continues at coordinate 261,913 of JACEEZ010012129.1, read as the reverse complement.
GGAAAAGAGCGAAACAAGGAATAGGAGGAATGGAAAAGAGCGAAACAAGGAATAGGAGGAATGGAAAAGAGCGAAACAAGGAATAGGAGGAAAAGAAGGAAGAGGGCGATTAGTAGTAAGACAAAGAATGGAATCAGGAGGTATAAGGAAGAGAAGAGGAGGAGGAGGAGGAGAGAGGAGGAAGGAGGAAGGAGGAAGGAGGAGGAGGAGGAGGAAGGAGGAGGAGGAGGAGGTTGAAAAAAGCCTGAAACCTGAAAATGAAAGTCCCATGGGTTCCTCTCCCCTCCCCCCTCCTCCCCTCCTCATCCTCCTCTCCCCTCCTCCAAGGGTTCTCGGAAAAGATGTCGAAGGAAAAGGGAAAGAAAAAAAAAAAGGGAAAGAATATTTGAAGGGGAAAATAACGTGGGTTGTGTGTGGTGTGTGGGTGTGTTTGGGTGGGGGTTTTTGTGCTGTGGGGTGTCTGGGTTGTGGTGTGTGGTGTGGTAGTGTGTGTGGTGTCTGGGCGGTCGTGTGGTGTGGTGGTGGTGGTGTGGTGTGTGTGTTGTGTGTGCAAGGATAAAAATCACCTTATGGGTAAAAAACTGGGGTATGGTAATATTCCTCTCTCTCTCTCATCTCTCTTTTCTTTTCTCTCTCTCTCTCTCTCTCTCTCTCGCTCTCTCTCTTCTCATCTCTCTCTCCTCTCTCTCTCTCTCTCCCCTCTCCTCTCTCCGGCATTCATACTTTCAAGAAAAATTGGCATCACACAAACACCACACACCAAACACACACACACACACCAAAACACACACACACACACACACAACACAACACCACACAACTAAAACAAAATTTAAATTTTTATCAGTATTTATTTTATTTGTTTAAAGCTTAGGGCGGTGAGGCTTTTGGTATGAATATATTTTAGGATGTTATATTTTATTTTTTTTTTTAAACGTTGCTTTTAATGTCGTATATAAAAGGGAGAAAAAGAGAAGGTGTGAAGGAAGAGAGCGATATATAGTTGAGAAGTTGTATAGTTATGTAGTTATAGTTGTAGTTATAGTTGTAGTTGTAGTTGTAGTTACAGTTACAGTTGTAGTTATAGATGTAGTTGAGAAGAGGATGCGAGGGTGGTGGTAGGTGGAGGAGGAAGCGTGAGACCAGGGACAAATTGTATTGAATTAAGGGGGTTATCTCCCCACACCACACACACACACACACACACAACACACACCCATCCATGACACACACACCACTCCGACACACACACAAAACCCCACACACACACACACACACACACACACACACACACACACACACACACACACACACAAAACCCCCACACACACACACAAAACACACACACACACAACCACTCCATGACACAACACCACAATCCATGACCACACAAACACACACCACCACACCACACACCCACACCACACACACCACACACCACACAGAACACACACAACACTCCATGACAACACCACACACCACACACACACAACCCCACCAACACACACACACACAACACAAAACACACCACACCAACACACACACACACAACACCCTCCATGACACACACACACCCCAAAAACACCACTCTGAACCACAACACAACAACACACACACCACACACACCACACCACACACACACACCACACACACACCACCACCCACAAACACACCACCACTCCATGACACAACACAACCACACAACCACACAACAAACCACACACACAAAAACCACCACACACACAACCACACAATGGATCCCCTGTCCTTACCATGTTTATCCCTTGTGTGTGTGTGTGTGTGTGTGTTTTTTGTGACTGTGTGTGTGTGTGGTGTGTGTGTGTTTGTTTGTTGTGTGTGTGGTGTGTGTGTGGTGTGTGTTTGGTGTGTGTTTGTGTGTGTGACGTGTTGTG
>JACEEZ010012129.1:247500-255000 GCA_016584305.1 Chionoecetes opilio | reverse complement strand
CTCCCCCTCCTCCTCCTCCTCCTCCTCCCTCCCCCCTCCTCCCCCCTCCTCCTCCTCCCCTCCTCCTTCCTCCTCCTCTTTCCTCCTCCTCCTCCACCTCAGGTCTTCAATGTTTACAATAACGAAACATTGCAAAGAAGGGGAAGCGGTCGGTTACTTTCCCCTTCTTCCGTTCTCACCCCTTGCTCCCTGCCTGCCTTCCCCTCACTGCCTTCCTTCCTCCTTCCCCTCACTCCTCAGTCTTGTGTGAGGGCTGTAGGGTGAGGAAGAGGCTTTAAACGGGACATTATACGCTTTCTATGTGTATGTGTGTTAAGAGAGACTCGCCAAGTACTTATGTCTCCGTGCGAGTGTTTTAAAATACCGCCATACATACATACATACATACAGACAGACAGACAGACAGACAGACAGACAGACAGACAGACAGACAGACAGACTGTTAAACCACGATTACACAAACATAGGGGTTATGCAAGTGTATCCTAAGTGTTGGTTGTGATTGAAGGATCGTGTAAATGATTGAAAAGGTTTATTTTACTGGTTAGGAAGCTGTGAAGGATTGTTTAAATGATTGAAAAGGTTTATTTTACGCGTTAGGAAGGTGTGAAGGATCGTGTAAATGATTGAAAAGGTTTATTTGACTCGTTAGGAAATTGAAGTTTCTTTGGGGAGGCGGTGGCAGAGTGGTTAGCGTCTCAGAGTGGCGTGCCCGGTGACCAGAGTTCGATAAGCTAAGGGACAAAAATCCACTTAAAATTTTTCTGCACCTTCGAGTGGCCTAAGAACACCCACATGCCGCCCATTAACTCTGCCCTCGACGGCGAGTACATAAGAGTTACCCAGAGTGCGTTGCGAGTGGTGATGAGAGTAGCAGTGATGGGCGGGCCGCGGGCGTGTGGTGAATAGTAGTAGTAGTAGTAGTAGTAGTAGTAGTAGTAGTAGTAGTAGTAGTAGTAGTAGTAGTAGTAGTAGTAGTGGTAGTAGTAGTAGTGGTAGTAGTAGTGGTAGTAGTAGTAGTGGTAGTGGTAGTAGTAGTAGTAGTAGAAGAGTAGTAGTAGTAGTAGTAGTAGTAGTAGTAGTAGTAGTAGTAGTAGTAGTGGTAGCAGTGGTAGTGGTGGTTGTTATGCGATACAAGATTGAAGTGTATTGATGTGCTTTGTGTGTGTGTGTGTGTGTGTGTGTGTGTGTGTGTGTTTGTGTGGTGTGTGTGTGTGTGTGTGTGTGTGTGTGTGTGTGGTGTGTGTGTGTGTGTGTGTGTGTGGTGTGTGTCTGTGTGTGTTGTGTGTGTGTGTGTGTGTGTGTGTGGTGTGTGTGTGTGTGTGTGTGTTGTGTGTGTGTAGGTGTGTAGGTGGGTGGTGAATAATACAGGATCTAGCCTTTACACACACACACACACACACACACACAACACACACACACACACACACACACACACACACACACACACACACACACACACACACACACACACACACACACACACACACACACACACACACACACCACACACACACACCAAAGGAAAACCAGAAAAGAGAGAGAGAGAGAGAGAGAGAGAGAGAGAATAAATATCTAGTATCGAGAATCAGTATCTAGTCTTGAACGTAAACAAACCATGCCAACATTCAATCAAGCAAATTTGTAAACAGCCTTAAAGCCCCTTCCTGCGCCCTACACTTCACTTCACTTCACTTCACTTCACCTACACTTCTGGCCCCCCTCTGTGGCTGTGGCTGTGGCTGTGGCGGGCCGAGACACCACAGCAGGGCACAGCAAGGCACAGCAAGGCACAGCAATGGATCTGTGTGTCCTGGATGTGGCGTGTTGGCGGCAGCTGTGGTGTGCTGTGAAGGCTATCTTATGCTGTGAGGGAGAGAGAGAGGAGAGAGAGAGAGAGAAGAGAGAGAGAGAGAGAGAGAGAGAGAGAGAGAGTTCTATGAGAGACTATTTTCTTATATTTTTATGAGAGATCTTATTTTCTTATATTTTATGAGAGATTACTATTTGAGAGAGAGAGAGAGAGAGAGAGAGGAGGGGAGAGAAGAGAGAGAGGAGAGGGAGAGAGAGAGAGAGAGAGAGAGAGGAGAATGTTGAGCTCCTTTTATAACGTAATCAACTTGTTTTCCTTTTATCTCTCTCTCTCTCTCTTCCCCTCTCTCTCTCTCTCTCTCTCTCTCTCTCTCTCTCTCCCCTCTCTCTCTCTCTCTTCTCTCTCTCTCTCTCTCTCTCTCTCCTCTCTCCCCTCTCTCTCTCCTACATATTTGTTTATCTACTCTCACTAACTAACTAGTTTATTTGTTTTTATTTCCCTTAAGTGTGTGTGTGTGTTTTGTGTTTTGTGTGTGTGTGTGTGTGTGTGTGTGTGTTGTGTGTGTGTGTGTGTGGGGTTTGTAGGGATCACTTCCTGGTAAATTCGTGCCTTGGTTGTGGGGTGGGTGTGTGTGTGGGTAAAATTCCACATAAACCACTCTCGTCCACCTTTACTCTTTGGTGGAGGGTGGGTGGGTGGGGGGGAGGAGGCTTCTATATTTTTATCTTTATTTTTTACCCTTTTACCCTTTATCCCCGTTATTTTTATTATTTATTTTTATTATTATTTTTATTATATTATTTTTTATTATTATTTTATCTGATGTTGTAGTCTCGTCTAGTTTAACCTTCCGGTTGTATCCTTTTGTAGTATATATTTAGCTTTTAGTTGTGTGTGTGTGTGGTGTGTTGTGTGTGTGTTGTGTGTGTGTGTGTGTGTGTCGTGTGTCTGTCGTCTGTTGTGTGTGTTGTGGTGTCTGTCTGTTGTTATCTCTGTCTTCTATCTGTTCTGTCTGTCTGTCTGTATGTAGTGATGATGTCTGTGTGTGTGTGTGTGTGTTTTGTGTTGTGTGTGTGTTTGTGTTCTGTTGTCTGTCGCTGTCTATCTGTCTGTTCTATCTGTCTGTCTGTCTGTCTGTCTGTTTCTGTTGTTTGTGTGTCTGTCTGTTGTTGTCTGTCTGTCTGTCTGTCGTCTGTCTGTTGTTGTTTCTGTCGTCTGTCCTGTTTCTGTCTGTCTGTTGCCTGTCTGCCTGTCTGCCTGTCTATTGTTGCTGTTGTTGTCTTCTCTCGTTGTCTGTCGTATGTCTGTCTATCTCTCTGTCTGTCTATCTTGTGAATGTCTGTTATGTATGTATGTTGTATGTGTTGTGTGTGTGTGTGTTGTTGTGTGTGTGTCTGTCTGTTGTTGTGTTGTGTGTGTGTGTGTGTGTGGTTGTGTGTGTGTGTGTTGTCTGTCTGCCTGTCTATCTGTCTGTCTATCTCTCTGTTGTCTTCTTCTGTCTGTCTGTCTGTCTGTCTGTCTGTCTGTCTGTTGTCTGTCGTCGTCTGTGTGTGTTGTGTGTTGTCTGTCTCTTGTGTTTGTTGTCTATTGTGTTGTGTGTCTGTGGTGTTGTCGTGTGCTGTCTGTCGTCTGTCTGTGTCTTTCTTGTTTCTCGTGTTGCTTTCGTTTCTCATCTCTCTATCATTTCTCTTCCTCTCTCGTTCTCTCCTCTCTCTCTCTCTCCCTCTCTCGTCTCCGTTCTCTCTCACACCCCTCTCCCTCATTCTCCTCTCTCTCTTCTCCTCTCTCTCTCTCTCTCCCCTTCTCCTCCTCACCATCTCCTTTCTCTCTCTCTTTCTCTCATGTCTCTCTTTTTCCACACACCCCTTCTCCCCCTCTATTTCTCCACCCTCTTCCCCCTCTTCTCACCCCTTCCACCCCATTCATCACCCCTTCCCCCTCCCTCTATGTACTCCTTTGTATTCTCCCCTTTCTCTCCCCTCCTCCCCCTTCTCACCCCTTCACCCCTTCACCCCTGTTCCCCCTCCCATTCTCACCCCTGTTCCCCCTCCCATTCTCACTCCCCCGTTCCCCCTCCCATTATCACACCCCCATATCACCCCTCCCTCACCCATCTAAACCCGTTTCCCCCCTCTTTCTCACCCATCTTACCCCTGCTTCCCCTCCCCATTCTCACCCCCACCCCCCCATATCACCCACACACACCCATATCACCCCTTCACCTCTCCCCCTCCCCTTCTCACCTCCACCTTCCCCTCCATTACAGTTCTGCACCGCCCCCGTCACGTTAGAGGGGTTGGCGCCCCCTCCAGACACCTCCTCCACCACCAGCGACCCCTCCCCCCTCCCGCCCCCCCATCCCCCCACACGGGCCCGCCTCCCCCCTCTGCCCTCCCTCCCCATCCTGTGACCCAGAAGTGATGACCGCGGAAGAAGCCCAGCGGTTACTCAGTGCCAAGTAAGTTTGACCTTGACCTGATGTGACCTATGGTAGTGTTGTGACTTTTTGTTGTATTTTTGTGACCTGACCTGACCTTTTGTAGTAGTGTTGTGACCTTTTGTGGTAGTTTTGTGACCTTTTGTAGTAGTTTTGTGACCTGACATGACCTTTTGTAGTAGTTTTATGACGTTTTGTAACGTGACCTGACCTGACCTTTTGTTGTAGTTTTGTGACCTGACCTGACCTTTTGTAGTAGTTTTGTGACTTAACATGACCTTTTGTAGTAGTGTTGTGACCTTTTGTGGTAGTTTTGTGCCCTGACATGACCTATTGTTGTAGTTTTGTGACCTGACCTGACCTATTGTTGTAGTTGTGACCTGACCTGACCTTTTGTAGTAGTTTTGTGACCTTTTGTAGTAGTTTTGTGACCTGACATGACCTTTTGTAGTAGTGTTGTGACCTGACATGACCTTTTGTAGTAGTGTTGTGACCTGACATGACCTTTTGTAGTAGTTTTGTGACCTAACATGACCTTTTTGTAGTAGTTTTGTGACCTTTTGTGGTAGTGTTTTGACCTGACATGACCTTTTGTGGTAGTTTTGTGACCTTTTATGGTCGTTTTGTGACCTGAGATGACCTTTTGTAGTAGTGTTGTGACCTTTTGTAGTGTGACCTTGATCTGACTTAACCTAGTGTAGTGTTGTGACCTTGACCTGACTTAACCTAGTGTAATGTGACCTTTTGTAGTGTTGTGACCTTTGACCCCTTGTTTATTAGTATGCTACAGGTAGATCAAGGTATAATTCATCACTATTATAATCATCAGCCATAACTGCATCACTGCCACAACCAGTATAACCCTTTAAGTAACTTCTAAAACCCTTTAAGTAACTTCTAAAACCCTTAAGTATCTTCTAAAACCCTTAAGTAACTTCTAAAACCCTTAAGTAACTTCTAAAACCCTTAAGTAACTTCTAAAACCCTTAAGTAACTTCTAAAACCCTTAAGTAACTTCTAAAACCCTTAAGTAACTTCTAAAACCCTTAAGTAAACTTCTAAACCCTTAAGTAACTTCTAAAAACCCTTAAGTAACTTCTAAAACCCTTAAGTATCTTCTAAAACCCTTAAGTAACTTCTAAAACCCTTAAGTAACTTCTAAAACCCTTAAGTAACTTCTAAAACCTTAAGTAACTTCTAAAACCTTAAGAAACTTCTAAAACCTTAAGTATCTTCTAAAACCCTTAAGTAACTTCTAAAACCCTTAAGTAACTTCTAAAACCCTTAAGTAACTTCTAAAACCCTTAAGTAACTTCTAAAACCCTTAAGTATCTTCTAAAACCCTTAAGTAACTTCTAAAACCCTTAAGTAACTTCTAAAACCCTTAAGTAACTTCTAAAACCCTTAAGTAACTTCTAAAAACCCTTATAAGTAACTTCTAAAAACCCTTATAAGTAACTTCTAAAAACCCTTAAGTAACTTCTAAAAACCCTTATAAGTAACTTCTAAAAACCCTTAAGTAACTTCTAAAAACCCTTAAATAACTTCTAAAAACCCTTAAGTATCTTTTAAAAGCCTTAAGTAACTTCTAAAACCCTTAAATAACTTCTAAAACCCTTATAAGTAACTTCTAAAACCCTTAAATAACTTCTAAAACCCTTAAATAACTTCTAAAACCCTTAAGTAACTTCTAAAACCCTTAAATAACTTCAAAAACCCTTAAGTAACTTCTAAAACCCTTAAATAACTTCTAAAACCCTTAAGTAACTTCTAAAACCCTTAAATAACTTCAAAAACCCTTATAAGTAACTTCAAAAACCCTTAAATAACTTCTAAAACCCTTAAATAACTTCTAAAACCCTTAAGTAACTTCTAAAACCCTTATAAGTAACTTCTAAAACCCTTAAGTAACTTCTAAAACCCTTAAGTAACTTATAAAAACCCTTAAGTAACTTATAAAACACTTATAAGTAAAAAGCTTGTTGTAGTTGACTTATTAATCTTAAAGTATTTGTAGTGTTAGAAAAAGTTAGTCGTAATTAACACACATAACGTCTAAACAAGCCTTAATATTCTTCTAGTAGGAGTAATATTAATGCATTGTCTTGGCCTCTAAGTGCATGTTAAATCAGTGTGTTGAATGTTACAAAATGTTGATTTGACCGCCCAGTAACTCTCTTGATAATGTTGAACGGAATACAACCAGTTTTTCCTCTCTCTCTCTCTCTCTCTCTCTCTCTCTCTCTCTCTCTCTCTCTTTCTCTCAAAAAATGTTGATTTGACCGCCCAGTAACTCTCTTGATAATGTTGAACGGAATGCAACCAGTTTTCTCTCTCTCTCTCTCTCTCTCTCTCTCTCTCTCTCTCTCTCTTCTCTCTCTCCTCTCTCTCTCTCTCTCTCTCTCTCTTTCTCTCAAAAAATGTGATTTGACCGCCCCAGTAACTCTCTTGATAATGTTGAACGGAATGCAACCAGTTTTCTCTCTCTTTTCTCTCTCTCTCTCTCTCTCTCTCTCTCTCTCTCTCTCTCTCTCTCTCTCTCTCTCTCTCTCTCTCTCTCTTCTCTCTCCTCTCTCTCTCTCTCTCTCTCTTCTCTCTCTCTAAATAGAGCTTAAAGCTTTTGCACTAACCTAACACTGTATTCCTTGACCTACCTCCTGCCTGCCTGCCTGCCTGCCTGCCTGCCTGCCCCCTGCCTGTAACCTGTAATCTGGCAGTATTGTGAAGACCAGAGTCAGGTGAGTGAGACAAATTTACTCCTTTAAAAATTGTCATATGCCATAGTTGTCATATGCCATAGTTGTCATATGCCATAGTTGTCATATGCCATAGTTGTCATATGTCATAGTTGTCATATGCCATAGTTGTCATGCCATAGTTGTCATATGCCATAGTTGTCATATGCCATAGTTGTCATATGTCATAGTTGTCATATGCCATAGTTGTCATATGCCATAGTTGTCATATGCCATAGTTGTCATATGCCATAGTTGTCATATGCCATAGTTGTCATATGCCATAGTTGCCACACAGTAAACACTCTAAATCGAACCCGTATAATATCGTAATTTTGTTTAGGAAAATATAATTGTATTCTCAGATAACTCGTTTTTTAGATTTTTTTATATTCGTTTTTACTAATTGTGTTGACAGCCTAGATTTACAACAACAACAACTCTTTGCCTTCTATTATATCAACCAAAGATCGGTCCTAGGTGGTAACATGAGCCTTGACCCCATGCTTAACCCC